>REGM01000302.1:125663-166568 GCA_004194415.1 Aurelia aurita
TAGCCTGCGTGCAGACCCAATATTCCGAAGAAGAAAGGGTCTGCGCAACTACGACCAAAAGCTTGCTACGGCGCTTTTCTGGGTTTTAGGGAAAATAATTTATGCAATCATGGGTAATTAATTTATGCGTATCGTTTTTTGTTGCTGTTACACATTTGTGTTCAATCGTGTATTGTGTTGTTTGTTCTTGTCTCTTGTTTGTTTTGAATAGTATTGTAGAGCCTGTTGTATTGTGGCTTTTATTTTGAACTTTTAATATATTTTTTTGTAGAAGGACCCCAAGAGGACTGGACAAGGTGTGATTTTTAACGATGTGTTGTTTTAGTGTGTTGAAAAACATGTCGTTCTCAATAATCTTAGACATAAGAGAAAAATTAAGTTTTCTCTTGTGACTATGCTATAATTTATTCGTAGTCCGAGTAAAATGAATGGCCTAAAGGGATTTGCACTGTGTAGCAAGCTTTTGGTCGTTGTTGCGCAGACCCTTTCTTCTTCGGAATATTGGGTCTGCGCGCAGGCTACTATTGCGTGACTCGTAACATTTTATTAGTTTACGTCATATAGGGGCCCTAAAAACAAAGTCGTTTTGGCGGCATGCTATTAGGTGCCGTCGATCTAATAGCAAGATTTTTGGGCTGGGGCTCGAAGCAAATCATTGACACTGTATGGACACTATGAATGAATCACGGGTAGGAGGGCCGCTCTTGCGGGCCTGATACAAAGAGCAATTTACACGGATTAACGTCATTTGTTTCTTGACAAGGTCAGCTCAATATCACTTTCTGAGTCAATCATGGGCAATGTAAAAACCGGACTTGAAGGCCGTGAAATCCCCCGAAGATCATAATGAAATTTTCATTTGAGTTTTACCGTCTTTGAACGAATAAAGATATTTTTGTGGGAAAAAATTGCTATTAGACTATTAACGCCATTACCATTACAAGCCGCCACTGCTTACTGATCATTTGAGGTGCAATGTTAAGCTTTTCGCTGATGATACGTCATTATTTACGGTTGTTCAAGATTCTAATTTAGCTGCCAGTGACATGAACCACGACTTGGATTTGATAAGACAGTGGGCTCATGATTGGAGGATGTCGTTTAATCCTGATCCGCAGAAACAAGCTGTCGAACTAATATTTTCAAGGAAAAAAAATGAACTTGGTCATCCAGAAATTCTCTTTAATAACATACCGGTAATGAAAGTAGATGAACATAAACATTTAGGAATTATACTATATTCAAAGTTGTCTTTTTCTGCCCATANGTATGGACACTATGAATGAATCACGGGTAGGAGGGCCGCTCTTGCGGGCCTGATACAAAGAGCAATTTACACGGATTAACGTCATTTGTTTCTTGACAAGGTCAGCTCAATATCACTTTCTGAGTCAATCATGGGCAATGTAAAAACCGGACTTGAAGGCCGTGAAATCCCCCGAAGATCATAATGAAATTTTCATTTGAGTTTTACCGTCTTTGAACGAATAAAGATATTTTTGTGGGAAAAAATTGCTATTAGACTATTAACGCCATTACCATTACAAGCCGCCACTGGTTTAAATAGAAACACAGCCTGACATAGTTTCTATTACACAGCCTGGCTGACAGTAGTTGGTCACTAAACATACAATGAACGTTTCAAAGTGATGCTTAACTATTCTCCCACAACGGCCCCGTGTGTAAATCTAATTCCAAATTAACTACTTAATCAAATCAGGAGATATCTACAAAAACAGTGACAGAAGACAGTGCAAATAAAACTCACCAGGTGTTATATGCAAATCATTGCCAACTGCCAATCTCCACACTTTTCCTCTAACAGACGACGGTAAGCCATTCCACCAAAGGTCCTTTACTTTCTTTGTGTTTTTCCTGAAAACAACAAATATCGTTAGATATGCTCCACGAACGATCAGTCGCAAGCATTTCAATAATCTGCTTGCACTAAAACGGGCTACGATAAACCTTACGGGCTACGATAAACCACACATTAGGTCGATCCTGAAGATGAATGATTCAATTTTTAACGTAAATCCCAACTAACACAGCAATCTTTAAGTTCTTCTGATTCTGTAATGAGTACACATACTTTCACAGTAACATTCATAACTGATTTAATTATTTTGGACAACAGCAATACAGTTGCTGGCAAAAAATTTTCGACAACAATAACGCTGTCCAAAACCTTAGCTGCACCATGTTTTTTCAAAAGAAATTTTTAAAGCAAAACATTTCAACCTACGTGAGACGGGTTTTGATGAAGAGCTGCTTTATTCACAATTGTGTTACTTACTGTTTGCTTTCTAACTCCCTAATGACTTAACCAATACAAAAGATTTGTGTGGTCTGGACAAAGGTCCGATTTACATCAAACGATACCATTAGAAACCTATTTTGCAAAAACCATACATCAAATGAAAGCATACGAGTCGCACTTCCAGAAAATCACTATCTCATTTACATAAAATCTCTCCCTCTAGAGAAATTTAAATTTTTCAACCGGTAAACTTGTTTTTGATCCACCCTGTACTCGTTGTTTGCAAGTTTAAATTCTAGAATGTTTACATGATGTCCTAAAATACTTGTGCCCCGTTTAAATGGCTGCTGTGGAGGAAGATATGATTTCCGTTGTCCCGTTTTTAAAGCTTTTGTATAGGATATGCTTCAACTAAGAGTTTGGGGCCTTGTTTGCATAAATCAGACGAGTAAGTGCGACGTTATGGCACACGTAAGTCGAAATCAGAGGTAAATATTGCAACAAAACTATTTAGCGGGATTTCTTTATCTTTTTAGTCCTAAAATTTCAATATAGGTTCAAAGTGTTGTATAAAAGAAAAAAAAAAGGAACAGAACTGGCATTACTGGAAGTGGAAATGTGCAACGAAAGCGCTACAGGCAATGTCATATGCCTATCAAGTATTGCAGACTGTGATATCAAGTATATAACCGCCTTGTCAAAGTCAGAAAATATACAGTTACTAGTAATTTCTATTTTCACAAGCTTCTTTTTACATCTATTGTATATGCCAATAGCCACAAATTGCTTTTTTTGCTTGTTGTTTTGTAAAATGTTAGCTTGATATCTTGTTGACACTTACACTCCCATTATTGATGCAGTGTACAGAAGTGAGAGGCCTCTGGTTTTGAAGCAACCTCTCTTTGACTTGACTTTTTGTGCCACAACGTTGCAATTACCTGTATGATTACTCAAACAAGGTGTCAAACTCTAAGTTGAAGCCTTTTCAATAACACAGTATCATTATCGAGACAACTGAAATCACAGCTCCTCGCAGCTGCTGCACAAACAGGGCACAACTTTTTTTGGGAAAGCCTGCATTCCCAAAAAAAATTTCGACTTTTTTGTTTAGATTTCAAAAGAATAACGACAAAATAAACGGGCTTTATATCGTAGCACGACCCTGTCCCTTACACCTTCAATCAATTTAAAAACTACAACTTTGAAAACCCACTATACATTCACTGAGCTACGAGTTTTGAAGTTGAAGTTAATGCGAAATCTGAAAGGATAGCTTCTTGATAGCTTCGTGTTAAAGGTAACACGTGGTTATCCTTTGTTTTGTTGCTTGCATATTTCATGAGACATAAAAGAATTGTTGACAGCCTAACTATTTCTAAAATTTATTCAGGCGTATGAATGCTGGGAGAAATTCTGCTGAGCATAGTTTGAAAATGTCTTTTTTAATAATGGTTGCAGAAACTAAGTAACTTTCAATGCTATTTGGTTTGCTCTGATACTAAGGAGAGGTATGACATTGGATAACATTATTTTACCTCAAATGAGGAGCTTCTTTGCACATACCATCATTGAGGGGTCTTTGACTTTAGCTTTGGCACAAACTTGGCCTTTAAGAGCTCGTAATTCGGTAAATTTTCAGTGGATTTGCAAGACTGTAGTGTACCAAAATAAATCTGAGGTCTTTTGGAAAGGGTGACGTTACCATGGAGCCAGGTTGTTACCAGGGTGATTTTGTTATTT
Organism: Aurelia aurita; assembly: GCA_004194415.1. NCBI lineage: Eukaryota > Metazoa > Cnidaria > Scyphozoa > Semaeostomeae > Ulmaridae > Aurelia > Aurelia aurita. The sequence continues at coordinate 129,664 of REGM01000302.1, forward strand.
TTGTATATACAAAGAAACGTGGAACAATCATTTTCGGACACCCTGCATATTGTAAATCAAATTCTGCATTACCAGAGCTCTTGATTGAGCCATCACAGAATATGTCAAAAGGTATTGACTTTAAAGCAAAATACCGAGAGACTCTCATTAAATTTCGCTAACTAGTCTTGAATACACTGTTTTCCTTCCTACATAGACAGGGATAAAAATCCTATAAGGGCATAATCTTATATGTGAGTCGATTTTGAAGGATAGAAAATCCCATTTTTGTTACTTTTTGGCTGTAAGAGTATTCGTGTCTACTGTATATCGTGCAAATATATATATGAAAAGAGTCTTGAGACTGAGAAAGTCAAACAATAATTTCTAGGAATTTCGTAAGAGTTTTTAAGCAAGAAAAAGTATCAATGTGAACAAGGTCAGTACAGTAAACAGAACCATCCTTATATTCCATCAGTTATGGATTAATAATAAATCAATCTGAAGTCTTAGAGATTATCTAAAATATCTTTTTGACATTTCACATTTGCTTCATAAAAATTAACCTTTATTTTTTTAAATCATTACAGGCAAACTTACACTGCATCCCAGTTGTTTACAATTTCTTCTTTCCAAATCCTCTGAATTGAAACAATTTCTTTCTCCTGATTATGTTGCTGTTTCTTTAGATTTTGCTCTTTCTTCAGGTCCTCCATCTCTTTCTTTTTAGCTCCTTTTAGCATCTCCTCGTACAATTGTTTATGGTGCAGCTCCTCTTTTGCTGATTTAGGAGGCAAATTGGATGGTCTGTTTTCAAGAATTAGAGCAGTAGTTGAAGATGCAACAAATGGCTTCTTTGTTTTTGAAATAATTTTCATTGGTTTATCCTCTGTTGAAGTTGTTGGCACTCTGACTGGTTGGTTACCAAAAAGTTTCCATGACTTGTTTGAATCTTTTCGAAACAACCTGAAGAAGAATTGTAAAGAAATTACAGGGTGTCCCAAAAAAATTGTGCCCCATTTGTGCGATTTCTGTGGAGGAACTGTAACTTATATTGCCCGGTTTTTGGTACGGTTGCATAGGATATGCTTCAACTTAGAATTTGAGACCTTATTTTAGCTAATCACACGAGTGGTTGCTGATTTATGGCGCAAGAAAGTAAAAAAAGTGAAAACTTCAAATACAGCACTTTCTTTGTTCTCCAAAAATGTCAAAATTAATTAAATATTGCAAGAAAAGGTTATAGCGTTTTATTTGAATTTTGTATTCATTTTGCAATGGGTTAAAGGAGTTGTGTTATCAATAAACAACACAATCAACCCTTTATCAACTTTATAGAAAATTCTAATACAGCTCTAGAACCCTTTCTTGAAACATTTACTTGATTTTTGCATTTTTGGAGAACAAAGAAAGTGCTGTTTTTGAAGTTTTCACTTTTTGACTTTCTTGCGCCATAAATCAGCAACCACTTGTCTGATTGGCTAGAACAAGGTCTCAAACTCCAAGTTGAAGTATATCCAATGCAACTGTATCAACAACGGGACAATATAAGTATAGCTCCACCGCAGCAGCCTTAGAAATGGGGCACAATTCTTTTGGGACACCCTGTATATTCACTAGACGTTTCGCATCACTAAATTCCAATTTAAACCATTGTTCTACAAGTGTTTTAAGGAAATAACAATATCATTTTTAAAAGCCTAATCAAAGCTCTAACTTCAACATGGTGGAAAATTCCACGTACAAAGATTTCATTGTGTACACTGTAAGGATCATAATATTAAATAATACGAGCCGGGGGGGCTTGGCAGCCCCCCAACATTTGAAAAATTTAGAAAAATCTGCTTATTTCGGGCAATAATCCGCCGTAAGTCGGGCAAAAAATTTCGTAAGCAATAGACTTTTCATCAGGCAACCCCCCTAGATTTTTTCTTCCCGTACGCTTATGGCCTAATGAGTAAAAAACAATCCCGATTTGAATCCAAATTTCCCTATTCTGCCTTACAGCAATGACTTGTACATGCTTTAGCACATTATCCCTCTGGAAGGATGAAAATGAACATGAACACTAACATGACCTTAGGAACATAACAAAACTATGCCAGGTGATTTCATTCTCCTAAGAGAATAACACATGAAGGCCGAAAGAAACATTTATGAAAATTTGATATTTAGTTTAGTCCATTGTTGAAGGTTTCTTGAAGGAGCAGCCCAAAAAATCCCTCATAATCTCAGAAGGCACAGTGGGCCAGAGGTGGAAATCTGCCAAAAATGAAATTTCAGAATGTTATACTGAAGATGAGCGAAAAGCTCAATGTTTCAGCTGATGCTTTTTAACATGGTTATCTATCTTTACCAGCATGTTAAAAGATAAACGTTATAAGAATTTAGATATTCGCAAACTTTCAGAAAAAATATACAGTCTACTTAATATGGCAATTTTAGGTCATTTTTAAAACTTTTTTTATTTATCTCAAAAACTGCATATTTGCCCATATGAAAACTATACATTTTTGGAATGCTTGGCAAAAATGCTTTCAGATGACGTATGGATGACTTGTGGTAATCACGCATTTTTGAAAGAAGAAAACGTGGGTAACACTGAATTTCAGGGGGGACAAGAAGGGGTAGGGTTGCTGTTAGACTTTGGGTTTGGATTAGGGTTGGTAGCCCTTTTGTACATATCTACAATAATAATAGCACTGAATTTTGCCTAGATTTGCATTGTTTTTTGTGGTCTCATGGGAAAATTTTTTTGAGTATCACAGTTCTTCAATTCTCAAAATCGTGGACAGAAAATAAATTTTTCTCCAGACACCCCTAATATGGCAAAATTTCAATGTTTTGGTTTTTTTGTATTTTTCTCAGTAACTATGATTCAAATGAGTCTTTTGTTTGATTTAATGGCTTGAAAGAAACTTCATTCAGTACTCTGCTTTTTGCAGTATATATTTTGATATCTTGATTATTTTCTTTTTATTGAAAAAATCTATGAAATGTCTTGAACAAAATTTAAATCATCAAAGACCCTAAATTAATAGAGGAAAAACAGTAGGTCCATAATATGGCTGTGGGCAGAAATCTGTTTAGTTTTTCTGGTTTAAGATTTGGCAGTTATTGCACAAATGGTTGGTTTACTATTGGCAGTTGTTGATGTTACAACCCTCAAAACTGGTTGAAACATAGAAGATGTTGTAATTCTGAAAATAATCAAGATATTACAAATATATACCATTTAATAGAATTATAGCAAAATACCTGAAGTTCCTTTCAAGCCATTAAATCAAAGGGAAGATGTNATTTTCAGAATTATATATATACAGCATTTTTCTTTTTATTGAAAAAATCTATGAAATGTCTTGAACAAAATTTAAATCATCAAAGACCCTAAATTAATAGAGGAAAAACAGTAGGTCCATAATATGGCTGTGGGCAGAAATCTGTTTAGTTTTTCTGGTTTAAGATTTGGCAGTTATTGCACAAATGGTTGGTTTACTATTGGCAGTTGTTGATGTTACAACCCTCAAAACTGGTTGAAACATAGAAGATGTTGTAATTCTGAAAATAATCAAGATATTACAAATATATACCATTTAATAGAATTATAGCAAAATACCTGAAGTTCCTTTCAAGCCATTAAATCAAAGGGAAGATGTTCTAACCATCCAACATGCAAGCTTTTCAAAGATTTGACGCCTATGTTCACAGGCTCACAATAAAAAAAATTCCTGAAGCCATCTTTAGTACAATCATCTATTATTGTTGGCTTTACAAGGTGAAGGACATCCTTTTTCCAGAATGCAAATTATTAGTTTACCTGAATCCTGACTTTGGCTTGGTGTCTGTAACATTTGGCTTATGCAAACTATCTGAACCTTCTGATGAGACACTTCCTCCTTGGCTACCTGATCTTAGCCTTGGTGCAAATGTATTCAAATTCTGCTTATTCCCAGGTGAATCAAGAGGAATGTCGGTAAAGTCATTATCATCAAAGCTGGAACTTGCAACATCAGTCACAGGAGATGGGACATTAATGACAGAAGAAGTCCTGGGTTTTGGCAAAACATTCCTTGCATCTCCTAGAATTTCTGTGACATCTGTATCTAAATCTACAGCTTTCAAGGTATTTGATTCTGAAAGCAAACTTGGATTATGGACAGTTTTCTGGGGACACTCAACTGATCCGTTATCAGCAACTGCTCCACCAAAATCTCCTCCAGGAATCTCTTCATCATTTAGTTCAAGTCGTTTCAGTTCAGACTGAATTGTGCTCACATTTGAATCTGTAATGCTGGAACCTTGTCCACTGTCATTCCTCTTGTGACTTGTGGTGTTCCTCATTTGAAAATCTTCTTCATCAGTATCTATGTCAGAGTGATCCCTTGACGGTGATATAAGAACATTTGGGTATAAATTCTTCTCCTGTTGTTTTAGTTGAGAAAGGTGCTCATCATTCTCTTTGTCATCATGAAAACAGTCATCATCTTTGTAGCATTCTTCAATAGAATCTTGTCCTGAGATCTTCTGCAGTTTTTCTGATAGTAATGATGCATCTTCTGCAGAAGATGATTTCCTGCCATTTGCTAGCAGACCCCCATCTACACTTGAAAGATGTTCACTTTCAATGATGAGGTCTTCTTCGGACATGCTAGATAGCATTGTTATCAAAGTGGATTGTTCTTATTCACCAAGTATTTTATTGAGAATCGATGCTAATTGCTATAAGACAGATTGAGGTAAAAACTAAACTTGTAACCCATCTCTGTGACTTTCATCTGGTGGAAAACAAGTAGACCTATCATGAATATCATGCCTCGCAACTTCAAAAACAAAGTCAAAGCAAGCAAACAATTCTGGCATAGAACCAAGAACAGCAACTTGAACTTCGTCCTTGGATTGTAATGGATATTGTATTGAAGGGTTATTGGAAAAGTGTACCAGTTCCAGTGCATGGGAAGACTTGCAGTATAGTATTCCTCTCTTCTAATCAATCAAATAGCAAATGGGCCTAAAATCACCTTTGCCGTATATATAATAGGAGACTGCAACCAACCCCACACAGGCCACAAAGGCACGAATATTCTCCGAAACAATATTCTTCAAAACGATGGCTTCAAAACAAAATATAGACGGTAAGTTATCCTTATGACACATGTGACTTAATGTTTGGATTAAAACTGGCAGCCAAATAAAGAGTAATCATCACCGTTTTTGTACTTCCGCTGTGAACTCACCATCCGCCATGACAGTTTTGTACTTAATACTATTTGTCATGTAGCAGAAGACGATAGCAATTGGCAAGTTCATTAACATCAGCTGTATGAAATTTGTCATTTGGGTATGACATGTAGCTCTTCTGGTCATGGGAATGTGATCAATGAGTGCCTTCGCAGAGGCACAGATACACTATTACGCAGTATCGACGATTCGACGATTTGATACCAGGCTGTCTCAAATGCAGTCTGGTTTCCTGACGGCATTTTCGACTAAATCATCCTAAAATCTCGCTATCCCTGCCACAGAAAATAGTATTGTGAACGTTGGTAAAAGCGGGCTAAATAGCCCAAATTTATGTTTGTTGTAGTTTCTACGCAATGTGATTTGTCATCTAATTTTTCAAAGTAGACAATAGAATTCCCGCCCGCTCGGAAAATTCCACTGAGTGGAATTTAGCCTTAAATGATTTGACAGATAGCCTGAGGTGCAATGTTTTTCACAGATGATACAACGCTTTACACAATTGTTCATGACCCAAATAGAGCTGCTCTTGACATGAACCATGACCTAGATACCATTGGGCGCTGGGCACATAATTGGTGAATGTCCTTCAATCCCAATCCAACTATGCCAGCAGTTGAAGTCACCTTCTCAATGAAAAGGAAACCTGCAGACCCCGTAGACCATCCAATGATTCTTTTCAATGGTACCCCAGTTATAAACGTTAGTGAGCACAAACACATAGGGGTTGTCCTACCGGGTGAGTCAGAAAAAACAATCCCCATTTGAAAGGTCGCTGCTCCCTAGATATTGGGGCAATAATATTGGTAAATACATTGTTTAATAGTGGACATGTTCAAATAAATTCTAAATTTTACCTGACTGAAATCGGCCACTTCGTTCTGACATTATAAGGGATTTTCTCAAGAAAGCCGCTTCAAGAAACCTTCAAAACCGGCATAAAATCAAGACCAAATTCCCCTCATATTTCTGCCTTACAGCAACAGCAATCCGGACGATTTCGTCCTCCCAAGAGCCAGTGGCGTAACGGAGGCAGTTGGGGTCCTTAGGGATTCTTCAGCTCGGGGCCCCTTAGCTGTAAGCATCAAAATGATATAGATATAAACATAAAATGTCCAATTTAAACTTGAGAAAAATATGACTTGCGCAGATAAAAAATAAAATAACTATGGTGATTGCAGTCAACATTTGCGTTGTCTAAGATAGTGGCGTGACCAGGGCATAGCAACTGAGAACATGTTTGAGGATACAGCCTCTAATTTGGCTTAGAACGACTCTCCCGATTCCATGTTTGCTGGTGCTAAAATAGAATTTTTGATAGTTTTGTAGCAGTTTTTTTATAGATTAGCATCCCCAGGAAACTTTTGAGAAAATATCATTTACTTTCGCTTAGAAGGCTTATCTCTATCCCATGTTTGCCAGTGCCAAATTGGCAAGGGGCCACTCCTATACTTTTCTATAGTATCATGCTCGTACAAAGGTGCAACATATGCACCCTAAACGCTGACCTTTTTTAGCAAAATACATACCCTAATCGCGGAAAATTTTCTTGAGAACATACCCTTTCCCGTGTCACATTGAATTTGTCAAGTTTAGGTACCCTAATCGCGGACAAGTCACTTATCAAAATTGTTGATATGGCCAGTGTATTCTGTGTGATGAATCAGGGACGAAGAGTTAAACCTACAGTAGTTGAATTTTCGTAACACATTTTCCCAAATCAAATTCTATTTTAAAATGCTTGATTAAAAATATCATCACAGAAGCGTTTCGATTTATCAAATGCAAAAAAGTACACCCTTTTTTTAAATTATGGTCGAATTGGCACCCCTAAACGGGGGCCCGCGCAGGCCCGTGCCTACGTTGAAAAAGGTACCCTTTCCCGCGTTTTTTTTGTACGAGCATGATAACACATCAGGTGCCAAGTGGCCCCCCGGGCAAATTGGACAGTTTGACAGTTTTGTAGAGTTTTCTATGAATCACCACCTTCAGATGTTTGTCTGTCCCCAAAAGTTCGTCTAGGAAAATTTTTAAGGACGCCAACCTTTACTTTGGTTTAGAACGACTCTCCAATCACTTTCCAACATTTCTCGGAAAAATTCTTACCCTACCCTACGTTTACCCAACCAACTTCTCCTCGTTTTTAAAAGAACCTCAAGGACCCTAGTTTGACAATGTTCGATGCTTTTAAAAATATGAGATCCTTAGTCAAAATTTTACAGTCGATTACAATCAACATACTTTTCATTCATTTAGATTGAGATATCATCAGGACTTGGGCCCCTTCGGTCCCGTTTATCACATCCAGAGCACCAGCTTTGAAGTAAAATAGCAAAGGACATTTTTTTGCTGGTGGCCCCTTCGGGGCCCTAGAGGTTTGGGGCCCTTAGTTTTTGAACTAAAGGTAACTTACGTCCGTTACGCCATTGCCAAGAGCATAACACGTGCTAAAGCATGTGCGAGTCATCGCTGTAAGGCAGAAATAGTAGAAAAATTTGCACATGATTTTAGGCCTGTTTTGAAGGTTTCTTGAAGAGGCTTTCTCAAGAAAATCTCTCATAATTTCAGAAAGGAGGGGTCGATTTTAATCAGGCAACTTTTAAATTATATTTGAACATGACCACCATTAAATAATGTATTTAGCAATATCACCATCTTGATATCTAAGGAGCAGGGGCCTCTCAAACGGGGATTGTTTGTTTTACTCACCCGGTAGACACAAGATTATCTTTTTCTAGCCAAATTCAGGCAGCTATTGCCAAGTCCAGAAAAGCAATAGGTACCAATAGGAATGCTACGTTTCCTCTCCAACAACTTGCCTCTGCAAACTCTCATTGAACTGTACAAGCTGTACGATCGACCACATCTGGATTATTGTGAAGTTATATATCACATTCCACATAAATCTTGCGATTTTAGTCAAACATTACATTGTATAATCATATGGAAGGTACAGATGGTACAACAGATGGGTACAGATGTTTCCACCTTCGAAACATCTTTACCGAGGGTACAGATGTTTCCACCTTCGAGGCTCTGACAAAACTTATAAAACGGTTAGACGCAGAAGGTAAGGAAATTATTCTTGTTGGTGATACAAATTCTGATTACAAAAAGCCAAAGGACTGCAACACGAGGAAGCTAAAACTAATTTATTCAGAATTTCAGTTTGAACAGCTGATCACCGACTTTACAAGAGTAGCTACTACAACGAGCTCTAATGGAGAGACTAGTACAACCAAAACAATCATTGATCATCTCTCCACGAACAGACCAAATTTTATTTCAAACTCTGGCGTCATAAAAATTGGCATGACTGATCATTACATGATCTTTGGCGNATGAATGAAATGAAATCTTAAGGATGCGTTATGCTCCACATTAAGATGTACCTCAATCATCGAACTACGGAGTATGAGGATGCATTATGTTGCATTATCCTAGTAGTATGGATGCATCTTAAGGATGCATTATGCTCCAGATTAAAATGTACCTCGGTCATCGAGCTACGGAGTATAAAGGATGCATTATGGTGCATTATCCTAGTAGTATGGATGCATCTTAAGGATGCATTATGCTCCACATTAAGATGTACCTCAATCATCGAACTACGGAGTATAAAGGATGCATTATGGTGCATTATCCTAGTAGTAGAGATGCATCTCAAGGATGCGTTATATTCAACATCAAAATATACCTCAATCATTGAGAAATTCTTAGATTTTTAAAAAAATGTTTGTAAAAAGTCTGATTTTATTTTAAAACTTTTAATTTGCACGTCCACATCAGCTTGTTAGCTGAATTTTCTGACCTGCAGCATCAACTAAATAATGTATGTATGTAATGTATATATGTAGCTATACTTTCCATTACTTTCTTTTTTCACCTGCAAGGTGTAAAGTTTAAAAATTTAAACTTTTTTCGATTCGAGTCTTGTCAAATTTACTTTCTCCCTAACCTCGGACAATCAACTTGTAAGAGAGCGATCGGGGCTTTCGAATGTTGTCATCTGTTAGCGTCGTTTTTCTTTGCACGGTATGTACACAGTTGCTTTAGAGTTATGCTGTGGTGTTATGCTGTAGTCATTTTGATATGCTGTAGCCACATTTTTTAGGCCACAGGGCGCAGTTTTCTGTTTTGGTTAATCAACTCAGAGACTGGAGGTCCCTGTTTGCATTCTGTGCAGAGCAAAGTTACGCTGGCTGACAACAATGTTCGAAAATCCATCGCTCTGTTCAAATTCGATTGTCCGTGGCTAGGGAGAAGGAGAATTTGACAAGACGGGCATGGATAACGTTGCACGTTTTAAACTTTAAACATTGCAGATATGAAGCAACAAAGTAATCGAAAATGTGGCTCGATGAATGAGAAACATTTTGATATGCTGCATGGCAAACTTGGAGCTCCTATGCCGAATTGCAAGAGAAGACAAAGCAGGTTATTGAATTTGGCTGAAGAATAATTTTCACTCATTGTACTATTTACAGGCCAGCGTTTTTGCGATTGGGGGGGCACCGTCTCGCGCCGAAAATAGGGGTCTGGGCGCTCAGCCCCCAGAAAAAATTTGTAGCCACGCTCTTTACTTTGGCTTAGAAAACATCTCCTGATCATATTTTTCCATTTCTAAAATATAAATTTGGACGAATTTTGTAGTGATTTTTCTATAAATCTGCACATACAGGAAAATTTTGAGGGTACACACTCTCTACTTTGGCTTAGAATGCATTTTCCAATCCAATATTACCCTGGGTGCCAGACACACATAACCCAAGGGAAATCTTTCTTTCAGGGTGGGTTTGGTACCCACCGTACCCATTGGTTACCCACACTAAAATAGAAACACGGACAATTTGCAAAATTCTTGCCCCACCCAATTTTCTATTTCTATTTTAATTTGTTTATACACGGTAGTCCCGTCAGTCCGATGGGATTGCTTTTCAGGGGGTCAGGGGGACCCAACTTATACCCAAGGAGTTTCTCATGTTTCTCGTCATTTTCGAGAGAATCTCACGTGAGGGATGCAAACGCCAGCTACAACTAAACTAAGATAAGAAATAAGTGCAACTTTTGGAAATTATTGGGGGGCGGGGCCAGACCGGCCCCAATAGGCGCTACGGGCTTGTGTTTATATAACGGGTTGGCCAAAAAAGTAACCCCCAAGATAAAAAAATTTCTGAAAATGTTTTTGAATGCAAGATTTTAATACGATCTACATGGCACTAAGTACATCATAAAACACACCTTGTGAATGCAAATCAGTTCATTATCAGCTACATTTTACAGAGAAAAGAGATTTTGAAAAATGATGGTCGAGAAAACCACTGTAAAGAAATCACAGATCACCAACAATAACCCACAAATGCATTTTTTGATTATTAAATATAAAGAAATCACTGATCACCAACAATAACCCACAAATGCATTTTTTTATTATTAAATAATTTGTATGCAAATAACGCTTTTCCAAATTGTTTGTGGCAACGAGAGGGAGATCTAAATTGGTCTTCGCAATGTTGAAAAACTGAACACATCTTTTAGTAGGATACCATAACATGGTCCGTAAGTAACACAATGTTACGGTAAAATGCAAATTTTCCTAATTTTTGCATGTTGTATCATTACTTTCAATGCCTCTCTTCTTTAGCAGTATCTTAGAATGTAGTGATTATTTTTTACAAAAATGATGCGAGTAGAGGTGGAAACAATGCATGACAGGAACAATTTATTGTATTGGAGACTTTAGTTGGTCAAGTTGTGCTTTTGATGATTAGTGATTTTGTTAAAGCGGTTTTCGTGACCATCTTTCTCCAAAACCTCAGTTCTCTGTAAATGTAGATAATGAAGTAAAATTTTCACTCATTAGGCGTATTTTATGTTGTTCGTAGTGCCACATAAATTGTATACAAATCTTGCATTCAGAAAAATTTCCAGAAATTTTTTTAACTTGAGGGCTACTTTTTTTGGCCTATTAGTGATTCAAGTTGCACTTCGAATTATCGCATTCGAACAATTATGCNGAGGTGGAAACAATGCATGACAGGAACAATTTATTGTATTGGAGACTTTAGTTGGTCAAGTTGTGCTTTTGATGATTAGTGATTTTGTTAAAGCGGTTTTCGTGACCATCTTTCTCCAAAACCTCAGTTCTCTGTAAATGTAGATAATGAAGTAAAATTTTCACTCATTAGGCGTATTTTATGTTGTTCGTAGTGCCACATAAATTGTATACAAATCTTGCATTCAGAAAAATTTCCAGAAATTTTTTTAACTTGAGGGCTACTTTTTTTGGCCTATTAGTGATTCAAGTTGCACTTCGAATTATCGCATTCGAACAATTATGCCATAGAAAATTCAATAAAAGGAGACACAAAACAGACGTAGAGAGGTGCAACAAATAAACACAAAGGTATTACAATTAATTTTTCAACATTTTAAAATTATTATTGTAAAGTCAACCACTAAATTATTATTGCCTGTGATCCAGCGAGATTCGACATACAGTGTCCGTTTGGGTGCACCCACCCGTTTGCTCATGCTGCGTAGACTTGCAGTTCAGAGCCGTAGCCGTCTACCGCGCAGAAAGGGCTTTATGGCTTTGGGAACTGGGAACTATGCTTTTACAGCAAGCAAGCAGACAAGAGAGATTTCAGAAATATGTTATTATTTGATAACTCTTCAAATCATCTTTAAAACTATTGCAGCTACATACATTGAAATGACTATGGATATTTTATCCGTTAAGATATATTTCAAATTAATGGACACCATTAAATATAATTATATCAATTCTCAACAAATCTATTTACAAGCTGCTGTTGACAATGCATTAACATAAAGAAGCAGTATACGAGTATGAAATTGCTTAAAATAAACAATTAATAAGACCTTAACATGAGGATTTGCACTTCAGAGCGTCAATACTTTGCAAAAATTGGAAAATAAACTTATGTCAGATTTAGATTATTTCTCAAATTTTTCACATTGGTTGAACTTTGAGAATCTTCATCTAAATTTTAGCACTTTGAAGGGCGGGCGTGAAGTTGGCTACAGAGCACGACTGGAAAATTACAGACATTCATCATGAATTGAGCTGAATATGCTCTTCATGATAATATCCAGATGTATTAGAGCTTACAATTTCAATATTATTCTTTCAAAAATTCTACTACACAGCTCTGTTTTTCTTGATTTATGAAAAATAGTTCCGAAATACTTGAACGAACAGACGACGTTATTAAATGGAATAATCCGAAACCAGTAGTGGTCATAATTTTTAGCACAATCTGGATTCTCTAGTTCATGTTAGCCCTATGGCAGAATCATGATGTTTTGTGTAGTTTTCGGTTTTCATGCCCGAGGTGGCTGCTCTCTGGGAAACTGATTTTTGTTTGATTCTGGGTGAAATATGGCGTTTTATTCTATCAACTAATCTTTGGAGCGTGTGACCCACGTGCCTGCTATGACAGCGGCACGAGAATTCGTAAAGAACCAAACGTTTTCTTCATAAATTGAAGTCTCGGGCACATGGATCAGATGGAATTTTAAGATCGATTGAGAGTCGTAGGTAGTGTACATTTCAACACATGTATAAATTCATTGACTGCCCTGACTCAAATTTTAAGACTTAATTACTGTACATGGAGAATCTATCGCCTAAATAGAAATTAATTCAGAACCGTGTCTGTTAGCTAAAAGTTAGAAACCGGTCTCACCCTTTTAATGACGTCAACAAACGAAACCGCGATTACTATGAGAGTAAGATAGCAAAATGATAAATTTCATATCAAATTAATTTTGGCCATCGGCCAGCCCTCTTGATGTCCTTTTAATCAAATATACTACTAACTGCTCCTTCATTTATTTGACTTTTTAAGGTAAAATAGATCAGAAATTTATGGAACACAACGGGTGTTTTGATTGAAAGAGAACACACAAACCAGGTAATTGTGCAACATTTCACGCAAAAATCTTAATTATGTCCTATAGCGATTGCTTCACCGTAAATTATACGCTCTACAAATTTTCAAACTAAATTGATCAGAGTCCTCATATCATAGACTAAAAGCCTTAGGCCTATTATTATTTTGAGGACCCATTTTTTATTGGATTTCCTAGCAATGACATGAACCATAATAAGAATAGCTGGCCTTCCTTCCCAAATTAGCTCTTTCTTCTATGCTGACACATGTTTCTGAAATGAACAGCTCAGTTTTCTCAAAGTTAAGCATAAATCCTCTTAAGTTATCTTGTTCTTCTGCATACGTTAAAATCATCTATGTCCTGTTCTTTAATAGAATTTGACAGAAGTAACAGTGAATAGTGACTGGCTTTTCACTTCAGGATCTGTCAATTATTAATGGGATTACTAGGCGATTGCTCTAAAGATGGCGGCAAGGAATTTTCTACCAAGATGCATTGCGTTCCATTTACGAATCTTTAACGGTTCTATAGGAATTCAAATAAAGAACGCAATGGATCTTGGTAAAAAATTCCTCACCACCATCTGTAGCATAATCGTCTATTATCGAATGCAGCATCTTTATGCTAAAGAAATAATTGTGTAAACTGAGGCTCTAGCTAACTGATAATTTGCGAACGTTCCCGATTTAAGATTAAGTCTCTTTTTCAAAATCAGGTTCGTTTGAAAGTGATGAAATTTCCTCCGCAGCAACTCTGCAAATGCAGGCTATTTTGCAAACCTGGTTGTGGTAAGAAAATGTGCTGCATTTATGCATGAAAGAAAACCTCGTTCCCAAGTCCTCTCTTAAAATCGAGCGTTCTGTAAGAAAAACAGCTTAAAATAAAACGGCGCAATTTCGATATGATGTCACGCTGCATCGTCCTGGAAAAGATTTCATATATAACCATTCTCAAGAGTGTTTGGTTTGAATCTAAGTCATCTAAGTCATGTCTAACCCGGATAAGACGAGATTGCGGAGTCATCTGTTTCTTAAACTTAATCATATACTTTTGTAATCCTATTTGATATAGCTGAACAAAAATAGCATGTCTTTGTAAGAAACTCTTTATGAATGTAGATACATGCATCTCAATGTGACACTCAAACTGAAAAGAACGAGGAGCTTACTTAGTTGATCCTATCAACATTGCCCACTGCAGAGTATCCTTCACTGCGTAATGTACTGGTTGGGTCACGAAAAGTGTCGATGTTTCTCTAAAAGTTAATTCATGAATTATCCACCAATTTAAATGAACAGTAAATCATTTTGCAATGGAAAGGCTAACTTACATGTGAAAATGAATATAAATAACATTGCTATCATTGTGTTTCGTGTAACAACGAGGTTCCGAAAAAAGATTGAGGAATGACCAAAAACCGAAATCACAAAGCTAATGGCCCCCTCGAACTTGCAAAACACACAAATCATTGGGATTCTGTCATAGTCCAAGTTTACGTGGCACAATAAAAGCACTGAAACAAATATTATATTCACTAAATGACTTCTTTGTTTTGCTTGGGCATAGGAAAAGTGTTGTATGGATACGTAAGTCCTTTGAAACCATAGGAAAATGAACAAACGCAATTTCTCATCTCTCGCATTGATTATTGCTCACTGCCACTACTCTTTCAAAATAGACCTTTTCATTTATAGTTTTCAGCCGAAGGAAAAAGGATGCAAGTCCCAAAGGAAGTAGATCGTAAACAAAGTAGCTATTAAAACATTTATGACTGCTAAAAAACTTCGTGGATAGCAGCTGGTAACACATGCAAGGGAAACACTCACCATTTTTAACGAAAGGCAATGGGTTACTTGCTTTGAAATGATCTTCGAAATGATCTCTTTCTAAAAAGGTCTACTACTTAGCTGGTACTTAATGACGAAAATATGCCTATGCAAGATCTCCAGTGATAAGTACAAGAGATACCTTGTTTTATAGCATATGGGTTTACATACTACTTGAAAAATCTAACTATCTTTCTTATCTACTTTTCACGAGATTCTCACTAGTGTTGTACCGGCTAAGTCAAAAATGAGGAATCAGCGTTTGCCAACATGAATTATGCACCAATTTTAGTGAATGATAAATTGTCCAAATGGAAAGACTAACTTGGATGCAAAAAGTTATTTGTGCATACTTTAGACGTGAACAAGTCATCGAGTGTTATGGGAAATCAGCCTGGAACTGTTTTTAACGGCTTTCCAAGAGAACTCGAAATTAAGATCAAATTTCATCCAGGGTTCAGCGTAGAATGGTGACAATTGCAACTACAAAGTATTTGTCAACTACAAAGCATTGCTACGACGAAGCACACAACAAATTATATATTTAAATGAAAATACAAAGACAAGACACTCTCTCGAGGATAGCCCTGCTTGTTGTCAATGCTTTGAAGCTGGAAATGAGATGAACTTTGATCGACATTTTGTCCATTTGGAACATTTTCAAAGCAGCCTTCAGGGACATTTTTCCAAAATTTTACAACGGTATAAGTTCTTTTAGTGAAATAGATTTCATCATCTGAGTTAGCCGTTATTCTTTCCTTGTGAATGATTTATGATTTTATCGAAATAAGTGCATTATTCATGATGGTACACTGTAGGGAATGCCCATACCTGTTTATGACTTACTCGGTATGATTGAAAGCAACCAAGATTCGCTCTAGGTGTGTATACTGTAGCTCAATTAGTTTGTATTATAGATTTAAGTTAATACCTGAATATTTCTTGTTCGTTTTCATTGCTGAACGACATTGATCAATGTCATGGGTTTTGTGTCAATCTGACATGAATTCCATATTGCCAGTACTAACAAAAACCAACAGCATGTGAATTTGGCAACTTTTTACCAAACGTGCTAGCTAGGAATGCAGTTACACAATCCGTGCAATGGACCAAATGCAGCGATATGATTGCCATAGTAATAGCATTACTGTCAATCCACGTTTCTCCAATCAGCATGGCAAACAATCACATTTTTTCATTTGCAGTATTTTTACAACACTTCCACATGGGAATTTGATTAATTTTTGTCTCACTGAGGCTGGCTGACAACATGTGCATTCCTTTTTAAAATATACTCCATGCGCAGTGTAAAATGGCTTACTGAATGATTCACAAAAACCTTCACATTTCACTACAGTGATTGTCTTTTTGCAGTCTGGGATCCCAAGGGGACTGATCGTCTTTTTGTACCTCTTTTTGTGGCACCATTTTGGTCTCAAAGATTCACTTTGTTGGCTAATCACCAGAATGAAAAGGATCAGAAGAAGCAGATTGCTCATGACAGATCGAAACTCCATTCTTCAGTTGAATTTTTCGTTCCTGAAAATATACAGTAATGAAATTTTAGATGCAGTCATGTTCATATTCAAAACAAAACTTACTTCCAAAACTATGATGTAGATTCTTGAAAACAGTGGCGGCGCCACCGCAAAAAACTAGAGGGGAAGAGCAAAGATGGGGTCTGAGGGCTTAGCCCCGGGGAAACTGTTTAGGGTCACGCCCTTTTTATACGCTGGAAACGCCCTTTTTACCGTCTGGAAAAGCCTTTATTTGTCTATCATACTCTAAAGATATTTCCCTGACCCCTCCCTAGACACTCTCCCATTTAGACGATTTGGGAGACTGACCTCGGAGAAACATTGGCCCACCACCCCCCCCCCCCCCGTAGCCACTACTTGAAAATGCCTGTTGTCGTAAAAGATTAGGGAATTGATTTTGAACCCAAAACTAAAATAGATGTGACGCAAAGATCAAGTACTTTTTACGCACAGCTGCTTCATCAGGTGGTATAAAATGCTTGACATCAACAAAACTATGTAACGAGAATTTATACTCTCACTGTGTGTGTTTTGAAGTAAGCCAATCAGCATATCCTAAGCTAGATTTCTATTATGTTTTGAATGCCAATTAGAGACGCGTGGAGACGGCATGAACCAATCGGCAATGAGAAATTACATTAAGTGGCCAAATAAGGATATGAACTCTTTCTTTTACACAGCATTACTATTTTGGCTCCTACCGAGTGAGTCAGAAAAAGGTTTAGATGTGTGTGAGCCATTAATTGTCCAACTGTTCACCAGATCGCTTCAAAATAGATTGTATCGTTTGGGTGAAATATCAACTCTGATACACAAAAGTAGCTGGTTAGAATGGGTCTTGTCGTTGTCCAGCTACATGCAATTCTATCAAACTGTTTCATCTGAGAATCCTGAAAACAGGCCTAAAATACATGATCAAATTTGCTAAAAATTCAGCCCCACAAAAAACATACTACTACCTAAACATCTCTTCTTGAGATACAGAGCCTGCTCCAAAGTTTTATACAGTTGAAACTGTCTTTACGCCATTTTTCAACAGCTTTTTAGCATTGTTGGGATGAATTGTTAGAAAATGTCATCAAGGTTTTAAAGCCTGTTTTAAAGGATTTTGAGATTAAACATTTTCATAAAATTGCTTAACTATACGACCAATTTTAATCAACTAAATTCTTGTATCTAAAGTGACATGTAAGCTATACAGTAAACATAATTTTGAAGATATCTGATGAACACTAGGGGATTTAAAGGCTGACGAACGTCAAAACATTTCTCTGACTCACCCGTCTCTGACGAAGAAGTATTCTGCATCAAAGTTGGCTTTTTTGCTACAAAATTATTGGTGGTTCATTGGGATCACCAATCCAAGCTATGGACGAACGGCCTCCGTTTGATATCTACTTCAATGTAAAATCTAGTTTTTTCAAAACAAGTTCTAATTTTCCTGAAGTTTCTGAATTTATCGACGCCATGGTATGACTTATAAAAAAGTACAAAACTGTACAACACACGATACTAGAAACGTTCAGAAGTATACCATATTCACCACAAAAATGTCTGGGTATTTCATTGAAAGTAAAAAAGAACTCCAATCATTTTGAATGGTTATAACGTTCCCAATGAAATAACTAAGTGGATTAAAAAGGAATTGACTCCCCTATGTATAGTAGTTTTGCAATACTGCTTCAGTATACTCATTGTGGATTTGAACCTAAATACAGTCCATTCGATCGATCGTTTGCGAAAATACGAATATATTTATTCTTACTTTATGGTGTCTCAGAGACAACTACTACAGCTTGGACATTTGGCAACATACAGTTGCATTCCAGTGAATCCGAAATACGCTTAATAGTGTCTAGTTATACTGCCTTCCTTCTCAAAAAGGTAACTTGTGCTTCCGATATGAACGGCAACGCCACTTGCTGTATGTCATCAAAACAGAAAGGCAAATGGCCTAGGTACGCAGATAGACGAGACGCTAAAACAAGATTACTCACCAGCGAAGTCTTGAACCCAAAGCAACGTTGCGATATTTCAGATTTATTTCAGGATCACAACCAGATCATTAACAACCGTAAAGAGAGCGATTTCATTTAATGGCTGCGAGTGGGGGTTGTTGAGAGATTTAAAAACATTAAACAAAACACTGAGTGCAAAACATTAGCGATTTTCCACTCACTGGTCTTCGAATTCAAAGTGTGGTTTCAATGGTCAGATAAAATACCAATCTTTTTAACAGAGCAGGCTATGATTCTTATATCCTTTGAGATTTCGCAGATAACGTTCTAGTCACCGATATGATGAATAATTCAAACATGTGTAAACTTCGCTTCAATAAGGGACAGAGTGTTATCATTGAAATTGCGTAATGTCTGCAATTTCGTAATGTCTGCAATTTCTACCAGGCGAGAGAAAATGGGGCGTTTATAGAGGGTCCTGCTATTTTCGAGAATCCTGAAGGGGGAAATTGGTCCTGGAATTTGCATGAAATGACACTCTGTGAATGGGATTTTTGTGATGAGACTGGGATTTGATGGACTGGGAATGGGAATACCAGCAGTAAAAACAACAGACTGGGAATAGAATGTAATCCCCGACTGTACATCGACAACGAAATGACTAGGATTTTCGGCACAATAAGGTTGGGGGAAATGGGATTGAGGGCCACCTTCAGGACCCTTAACTTAGTGCGAACACGTCAAATTGTTTTGAGTTTAATGAAATCTGCCATTCCTTACTATACTTGTCGACTTTTTATTACAAAACCATCGCATCAAAAAGAAAGCATATGAATCCAGTTCTAAGCCTATTTCAGGAATCTTGCAGAACAGGTTGAAATCGCTCATAGCCAACTAACGAACAGATCGATTCAACCAAACATATTTGTACAATGGGCTACATTTTTTATTCACATGGTATAGGATCGTGCAAGCAGTGAAATTAACTTGCAATTGCATCATAAATTTTAACTAGTATATCTCATAGCACACATTTCTTCTCTCTGTTTCGATCACTTCGTATTGAGGCGTTGCGCTGAATTCACGCTGGAAGCGCTATTGCTTCTGGATCAAGTAACACTTGAGTCTCTTTAGTCTTATGTGGATGACTCCACAATTCATCAGCCAATATCAAGACAACAAGCAAAAGAGATGCCAAGCTGCTAACTTTTCGCAACTCATATACATAAGGGATGCAAGCCCTAAAAAGTTTAAAAGTAAAAAGTAAAAAGCTATCCATGGCCACAACCCAGACAGCACTCGACCTGCGCGTGGTTTTCCGGGAAGTAATAAAATAATAGCAACAACGCAAAAAGTTATCTGCGTCATTCATGACAGAGAGAACTGTCAGTTGCTGTCAGTTATGAAAGAAACTCTGCTTGAAACACAAATAACTTTGTTCATGTGTCTACAGGCTGCGAGAGTCTACATATAGCCTTAATGGCGACTTACAACAGCAGCAACAACGTCAAGTTTCTGTTAGCTATATGTATCAAACACTACCAACCAGTTATATAATTCTACACACGTTTCTTGCATAAAGAATGTTAATGAGAGAGCGAGAGCCTTAATTACGGATAGCCTTAATTACGCCATACAACAACAGGAACACCACCATAGGTTCTTGCATGATTGAAAGAACAGGTTCTGTTCGAAACACCAATTACTAGCTATATGATTTATGTCATATATCATCATATGATTTCTAAGCAATAAGTATATAATACCAAAGCTGAGTGTGAGAGTTTTCTCTATCTCTAATCTGAAGCACTTTCTTTTTGATTAAATGGCTAGTCTTTCAAATAAATTAGATTTGGAGTTAATCGAATTTTTGTGTAACGGTTTCTTCACGAAAACCCCAACAGACAGTGTCTGCCTCTTTTATGTCAGTGAAGCGAGCAGACATTAATCAATTTATTCCCGCAATCCGCGACAGTCTTGATAAATAAAACATTGTCTAGAGCAGTGGCTTGAAACTTTGCCCTGAAAAGATTGCTGAACCATCAGAGCAAAGGACTTTAATCAAACTATTCAATGGACGAAAGCTGCAAGATAGCCATGGTTAAAAGCTCGAAAATGCCCTTCTGTTTCTTTACTCAAAGGAAGCAAAGAGAGTAATAAGGGATCATGGGGCTGAACTGGGTAAACTTTTATGGGACCGCACCCGCCAGATCATGGGAGAATGTCGATCTATTACAAATATTCAAGAGTTAACGGAGACTGCTTGTCGAACAGTCATTGCATGCTGTATTGGTTTCCCAACAACGATCTCCCTTGAACTAGCCTGTCCTAGCCTGTCCTTCGATCAATCAATCCCTTACCAGTTTAATGCGTTTCTTTGGTAAGAAAAGAGTCTAATTCCCACAAAGGGGGCCATTTTCGCTTGTTTTTCAAAGGGTTCCACAGGCCGGTGGACAGGTGGGCAAGTCTGCCACTAAGAGCAACCTAATCTGGGAGCCATATGACTATTTCTACAATCACTTCTTGTTTAGGCACAATTCAAAGCAACACAATGGGTGTATTCAAGTCTTTTCATATTCAGCATGTTCAACATTCAACTAGATACATTGTATGCATGTTCAAATTCTTGAAGTACAGAAGGAAATAATCTTGAGGTGTCCGAACATAGTCTTATCAAGTTTTCTGGATTTGTGATCATACTGTTCCGGATTATTTAGCTACTGTCTTTCAGATAATTATTCAACCAGTACCGCACCGCAGTACATTTTTTGTTCCTTAATCTGGGAACTCAGGGATTCGTGTATTTCCTTTTTCTTTTCAGTTCCATTTTGTTGCCTCTGATACCATTCAGGTCTGGAACATCAAATCAAATGACAACCGAGTTTGACAGTTACAGCAGAATATAAAGCAAATCAAAACGAGCCACATGCGATTTGAGCGACCGATTGGATGTAAGGTCGAGTAACTGATACTGATCAATCAAATCACTGTACATGCCTTGAAAAAACTGGGAGTGTCTTTTAAAGGCTCTTGTTCAACCAGCAGCCTTTGCGAGTAGATTTCTATTGAGGCAGCCATTTTCGTAGACCACAAAAATGCTCGTTTTCATAAAACAGAGCACGCAAAGGACCATGGTTGGATAAGAGCCTTTAAGTTCATGAACTTCTTTGTGAAAAAATGAATCGAGCTGAGAGAAGTAGGTCATCACTAATGATCACAGCAGTCGAGCCAAATGTGGTAAAAACCGGGCAGTTGGCTTTAATTTTTGGAATAATAACCTTTTCATGTGTTTCCGGCTCTGTTGCAGTTTTCAATCGGAATAAAAAACTTTAGCTCATCTTTATACATGTCTATAGAAAAGTGCATTCGTTATCCTTCAGCATCATAGACATTTGAATAAGGATCGCCCACAGGAGCGGACCCCGGGGAGCAGACCCGCCCTTATTGGTTTCTAGGGTAACAGAAGCGTAAGGTTAGGGGGAAGAGAGATGTCCGCCGGGATAAAATTCTGGAAATCTTCGACAGTTTTTGCCGGCGCGCAGCCTCAACACTCCTCCGGGTTGAGGCTGCGCGCAGACTAACAAGTTTTACATTAGGCCAGATGCTAGATGTGTATTTTCAGACAATCTAAGGGTGTGACCGCAAACTGGAAAATACAACAACAAAACACCATGTGGGCCCAAACGAATACAAATGATTCAAATAGCAGTTGAACTGATAGGGAGAAGACATGAGAGAAACTTGACACCATTAACTGGCAAGTAAGATCAAATGTTGTCAAATTTAGAATTATTCTCCGCCACTTGTGGCAAGAGTAAACAAGGGTGTTTTAAATGTTGATTTAAAAGTTTCGATGCTTTTTCATCTTATTTTTGGATTTATAAATGAAACGAAATACTTTAACTTCCACCTCTTCACAGCCTCGATCTTGATTTTCGGTCATAAAGAGTTTTCTTTCTAGATTGGAGGCTTCTAGAACTTATGTCGTCAAAATGGCGCCAGTGGTTTATGATAAGAACTTATTTTATAAGCTATCTTATCGAAGTCAAAACGATGAAAGATTCATTGATAAATTTCCATCCGTTCCTATGAATCTGTTCTATTGCCTAAAACTTGGTTTCATCTCCTAACCAAAATAAGGTTAACAACTGAAAGTTTCGTACAAAAAAGATTTAGCACGAAAATTTTCGGGTATATTTTAGCAATTTCGGTTGGAGGAATTTTTGGACAACGTCTTAGAGCTTCTTTAATGTTGATAAGTCCTAATTTTTCAAAAGAAATAACAAAATTGTGTCGCAAACTAAACGATGTATTATTTTGAGGCTACTATTATAGCAAAAACATTGAATTGTGGTAAATAATGTAAGTCATTTAGATCAATAAATAGATCTTCTGAAGGAAATCCTTAGCAATAGCAATGCTATACCAGCTAAGTCAAATACTTTTCTGATAACAATTGAGAATAGACCAGCAACATATCAGAGATCATAAACGGGACCTGGATATACCAAAAGTCTGCTCCGTAGTCAAGTTGCATTGAGATATGCTTTTTATTAGAGTTATGGAAAAAACTGGATCTATCCAAAAGTTTTGGCGGGACAAACTCTTTGACAGGCTGAAGTTGGACAGAAAAAGTTTCAGACGAGCATTTGTCAACAATTTTCTCCCGCCGAAACTTTCAGTGGTTGTATGACTTCAGCTTGTTATTTTTGGGCAGCCACGAGGCTTACTTGAAATTCAAAGAAATACTTACCCGTTTAAAGAAACTAGTATTTAAGCCTAACCATTAACTTCAAAGATGCACGAGAAGTAATGTGAGAACTTCACACAAGAATTTGACCATTGTAACTCTTTTTAATTGTGGTTTACTGTTAACGAATAGATGTAGTTATACATTTCTGTTCAATTCTTTCGTTTCATTCATTTCGAATTGTTTCTTTCTATTCAAAGGCCTCTACACTAAGCATAACGGAAACTTTTAGATTTGATTAGAGGACCTTCAAAATGTACAGACAGATCAGAATTATTCGGGACATATTTGGGATTTTCATATTCTATACTGTGATGTCCTGGATGTCCTGGCAAAAAGCAAACAATGTTTGCTGGACATATGAATCTTTGCTTGTCAAGCAAAACGTTTAAACACGTCTGGCTACCCTATTACAAATCGCTATACAAATATTTCTTGTTAGCGATAACGAAAACATATGTTAAATTTTCCCAAAACATACCACAGTAAATGATGGCCCCCACACTGTTTTTCAGGGGGATTTGGATAACTAACAGGGAAATGATCTTTGACCAGCCCACAATCACAATCTAACATGCTTACCATGCAATATGCGCTTGTTCGTCTACGGTACTGTGATCACAGCAGATGGCTTCCATTTCGACTGAGTTGATGAAAGAGTTGACGTTAAGAGTGAATGAAAAATGATGGCAATGTATCAGTTTGGTCATTGCCAACCTGTAGACAGGCTTATTGACAGAATTCTGCAATGCTAGAGCATCTAACGAGAGAGATCGAAGCATCTTGATTCGAAATTGTCAATACATGTGTTATGTAGCTTTGAAGCCGAACGTTGTGTTTTTTGAAAACTTCACTCTATTTAGATCTTCTAAGATCAGTAGAAATTGTTGTGTACCGTCTATGATAAATGCACCAATTCTTTAACTCCTTGGATTTTCTAAATTCGCACTTTCTTTCCTCAGTCGATTGAGCTATAACATTTCATATGATCAAAGGCGCTGAGGAGGAGTAAGAAGAAGGCGAGGGGAGGGGGGGGGGGTAGAAAACTTTCCTACATTTCCCTCCTCCTCGTCTATTTCTTCCTGCTACTCTGCAGGGCCTTTCAACCGTACAATTTTTTACTCGCTCAATCAACTCAGGAACGAGTGTGAGACTTGGGAGATTCCATCACGTCCTCTGCTTTCTGGAAAGCGAGGGGTTTGAAGTCATTGCAAAGCCACTTCCACTTGCTTCTACTTACAGATTATTGCAGAAAGTAACTCTCAGCCTATTGAACAGACTGAACCTACTGAGCATCCTGAGCTAACTAAAAGTATTTTACGCCTAAGGAAAACATATGCAATTCGTAGTCCATGATATCATGTGATCTCAAAGCTGTTGTTAGTGTACTTATATTACCAATCGGTGCATTATAATCAGCACTATCTGATATCAATGCATGTGTGAACGTTAATTGACAAAGAAGACAAATTTCACCACTCTAACTTCACCTAGATATTACTTTTGGAGAAAAGTGTGTTTTATTCATCAAATCTCGCATCAGCATACCAAACTTCTTACGACTCGACTGTCTCCTAAAAGTTTATGTTTAGAGAAAATTGCTTTGTAAATCTAAACCAGTATACTTCATTTCAGCAATCAAAGCAAAAAAAATTGTGTCTTGAACTTGATCGTTAATCAATAAAGAAGCAATAAATTTAATGCATGAGTGCGTTCAAGTGTCACCTAAAAGTTGAGAAAATTATGTTTTAAATCTAAAATCAGAAAACTTAATTATACCAAGTGATGCCGTGTTATAGATTAATAAAAGAATGGTTCGTATTAAATTTGATCGTTAATTGACAAACAGGACAAGTTTTGCAACTCAACCATATTCTCAAATTTTATCTTTACAGAAAAGTGTGATTCAACCAATCTAAAATCACTACTGATGAACAAGATGGACTACGTCAATCAAAGCAATTTTATCAAGGGACACTTTGTTTTAAATCTGATCGTTAATTGACAAACAGGACAAATTTTACAACTCAACTATCTCCTTTAATTTTATCTTTACAGAAAAGTGTGCTTCAACCAATCTAAAATCACTACTGATGAAAATGATGGACTACGCTAATCAAAGTAATTTTATCAAGGAACGATTTCTTTTAAATCTGATCGTTAATTGACAAACAGGACAAATTTTACAACTTAACTGTCCCCTTAAATTTTATCTTTACAAAAAAGTGTGCTTCAACAAATCTAAAATCATATGAGAGATAGACTACGCCGAAAGTGTTATCAAAGACTTTCTTGTCTTTAAGGTGATCCTTAATTGCCAAGTACCAAAGATTTCACAACTATCTTGAACAACTTTCTCTTATCAAATCTCGCATCAGCAAAACGCATTATACTACTTAAAGCAGCGTTATCGAAGAATATGCTGTCTAGATGGATGGGCACTTTAATTGACATACAGCATAAAGCAGCTGCAACCTCTATGAAATATGAAGCCTTCAAGGAATTTCATCAAATCACAATTTCAGATCAACAAAACTGCATAAAATCTTTTATTATCGTTCATTTGCATTGTTGATTAAATCGATGGAAAATCCTGCAAATAAATCAAGCCAAGAGATAAACATATCAGCCGACCAGCTAGATTAGGATGAGCAAGATTACAGGAAGCTAGCTTTAGTAAACTCAGCACTTCACCAAAATATGCTACCTAACTGAAGATGACAGTAACAGCCAAAAAATCTTGGCTACATGACGGATTCAGATCTTACATATTAAAGTTATACATTTAGACCCAATTAGCCAATCTCATATTTTTGGGTCAGGGTTTTAGCAAATTTTACATTTCATGCAACAAAATGTAGTTGTTTTCATTATCATTTCTGTCTCGTGCTCACATCTTTGGGTAGCTTTTCAGCCTACTTCTGCATTTTGGGGTAGATTTCCTGACTTTGCAAGTGTTTGCATCCTATGTCTAGAAGTCTTAATGCTCCTACTTACGAAGATACCTCTCAAAAAATTCTGAATTTAAAATTTACCAAATTTCTAAATTTTGGCAGGGGTATAAAAGAATTGTAAATAAAAAGATGATCATTTAAATTAAACGAACAAATTTAAGACGCTGCGAAGCAGCATGCTATGTCTTCTCTGTAGTAGAGCGTGCTAAGTATTCTTATGTTTCCTGCTTTGTTTCGTGGTGTTCATCTCCACTCTGTTGCTCTCTTATGTGGTCAATCATGATCTGTTGCGTTCTTTTGTGTTCTTTCCGTTCTGTTGTGTTCCTTTTATATCAGTTTGTTCAGTTGCGGTATGTTTTGGTATGTTGTGGTATGTTGTGGGATGTTGTGCTGTTTTGTCTTGTGTTGTGTTCAGAGGCTGTTTGAGAATGGTTGATTAGTTGCCGATCTGTTTACTCTAATTACAACAAAAATATCAACTGGATCAGTCTTGTTGGACAGTTAATTCTCATCGGACCACATTCTACTTCTTGGCAATTATATGCAGTATGTATAGAACCGAACTGTTTCACTATAGTTGAACAACAAAATCCTTGTCGAACGGATAACTGCTGAACCATTTCGTAAACAACCAATATCTTCTGCTGTAATGTATTGTGCTCTGTCTCACGAGTCTGTTGTCTCTTGTGGTGTTGGGTTGCATTATGTTTTTGTGTGTGTTGGCTGTGCTGTGCTGTGCTGTGCTTGGTGTTGTTTTGTAATATATGTTGTGCTCCACGTTCTACTGCGTTCTGTTGCACTTCGTTTTGTTCTGTTATATTTCATTGTGTTCTGTTGAGTTTGGCTGTGTTCAGCAATGCCCCACTGAGTTGTGTTGTGCTCCATTGTGATGTTTTATGTTTTTTTTGTTCTGTGTTGTCCTTGGAACAAAAAAGATTTCCTTGCAGCTTCAGTTCTCAACAATGGCAAACGAAGAGTTGCATTATTATTTCTTGTCTTATAGTTATGACTTATTTCTTCTGCGTAGGATGAAAAAGCAGGAATACTTGTTCCTTGTATGCATTTGAAGATAAGACATGCAGCTTTCAATTTCTTGTGGTTGAGGATACTGCAGAATCTGTTCTCTCTATTTTGATTTTCTCGGTAGCATATGATCTTTTGTGCCTTTTCCTGGAGCTTTTCAAATTTCTGCGTCATTGTATCCGATATTTTAAGGACTGGTGTTGAACAGTATAGTATCGTTGGCAATACATGAGCACTGTACACCGATTTTGCAGCAAACATTGACATAGATNGAATACTTGTTCCTTGTATGCATTTGAAGATAAGACATGCAGCTTTCAATTTCTTGTGGTTGAGGATACTGCAGAATCTGTTCTCTCTATTTTGATTTTCTCGGTAGCATATGATCTTTTGTGCCTTTTCCTGGAGCTTTTCAAATTTCTGCGTCATTGTATCCGATATTTTAAGGACTGGTGTTGAACAGTATAGTATCGTTGGCAATACATGAGCACTGTACACCGATTTTGCAGCAAACATTGACATAGATTTTCTCATTCTTGCTAGAAGCTTGATTCGAGCTGTCGCATCAATTCGAGCTGTCGCATCAAGGCAGACGGTCGCAGACTGCCGGCGACTTATGGAAACACTATGCTTATGATTGCAGATGGAAGATAGAAGAAGGGATTGCCTACGATCGCAGACTATCGCCGATCCTCTTACCATTTAATGGAGACCATCCTTCACGCTATAGAGGATTGCACAAAAGATGGCGTCGGGGAACCTTCTACTATGATCCTTTGCATCTCTAAGAAATTTCTTTGCTTCGATTGGTCGATTTATCATTTGACACAAAGCATCGTGGTCAAAATTTCGATGATGCCATCTTTAGCGCAATCGTCTTTTAGCCTTCAAATAACCAACATTGATTAATTACAGGAATTGATTGTGTATTTATGTTATATTTATTACTTAAAAGAGGCGGCGGCTTTGAAATGAAAAAGAAAATATAATGGCTTTGTTAAAAAGCATTTTCTCGTGAAAAAAATCGTTATTTCTGAAATATCGAAAAGGGTGCGCCAAAGGAGCGTCAAAATTTGATGGGTAATGATAAATCATACTGAGAGCAAATTGTCAGAATGGAAGCTATCCGTAGTTACAAGTTAGATGCTGAGACATATTCATATTTACAGTTCAATTTTGCAATCAACATGAACTAAAACTTCAGCAATTTCAGTTCAGTTCATTCATTTTCAAAATTCATCTAATACACTAACTCTACATACCCACCTATCTAATTAAGAAAAAAAAATTTGAAATTAAATACAACATATAACATTACAAAAATACAGAGTGATATTTAAAGATAAATGTAAGAAGACTAAATAGGTAAGTATGAAGTGCTAGGTGAGATCAGGGAAATTTCTTAAAGGAGGGGCTCCCTCAATAGGCAAGCCAATCGAGGAGTGAACACCCCCTATCTAAAATAAATTGACTTATCTAGATGTTATTTGAAACTGGTGCAGAATGACATATTTAAAGCACAGTATACAGAATAATGTGTTAATTACTGGGTGTATTTATGGCACAGATAGTAGATCTTTACCTTTTTGAATGAAGCTTTTGAGTGAGAGTTTCTTAACTCAACAGGGATTTCATTCAAAAGCTTGGTTCCTTTATATCGAATGGAGTTGAGCCTATATTGAAGGGTGTTCTTTCGTGCGAAAAACAAATCACCTTTACTAGCCCGTCTAGTATAATACTGATGCACGGAGGAATTCAATAAGA
The DNA here is from genome assembly GCA_004194415.1 of Aurelia aurita. Lineage (NCBI taxonomy): Eukaryota > Metazoa > Cnidaria > Scyphozoa > Semaeostomeae > Ulmaridae > Aurelia > Aurelia aurita. The sequence continues at coordinate 158,614 of REGM01000302.1, forward strand.
AAAAGTCATGGAAGCAACTCGGTGATATTTTGCTTACAGTTTCAAAGACAAAAGTGAGAAGTTTACGCTGGAAGACATCGGATAGTCTGAGAAGTTTTGAAGACTTAAAGATTGGAGCAGAAGGAGAAAGAGCAGGCTGAAAAGAGAGTCTCTTCTGGAGTTTATAGATAGGGTCTGTATAAGACGCGGAACTATTACCCCACACAATAATACCATACTGGGCAAAAGACATGAATAATGAATTATATAAGCAGACTAACACATCTGGAGACAGTAAGCTCTTAACCTTTGAGAAAACACCACAAGTTCTAGCAAGTTTTTTAGACAACTACTTCAGATGGAACTTCCAACTAAGATTTTCGTCTAAGAGTAGTCCTAAGAATTAACAAATTTAGCTCTTTGAATGGTCTTCTTTCCAATCTTAATAATTGGATTTTCATTTATTATGTTGTTTATTGAATGGAAAATCATGAAGTTTGTCTTTTCTACATTAAGAGATAACTTATTGGTATCAAGACATTTTTTAACATGCCTGAGTTCAGTATTTACAATTTTTACTAATCTATTTAGATGTAAATTTATTTATTTAGACTTTAACTGTTTGCGCAATGCCACTGCCGCTGTCCTTGTTCCAAGGATGAACACTTGCAGTAGACAGAAAGCTGTATCTTTTCGGGGCGCAAAGACTTGGAATAATTTGCCTTTGGATGTCAAACAAGCAATTTGCTCTTCTCAGCCTAACTCTATTTATTTTTTTGATGTTTATATTGACTTAAATTTGTTTACTTTATGTATGAAATAACATTGTAACTAGGTATTTTAGGATTTTCTTTTTGTTTAGTTAACAGGGCAAGCTGTAAAGCATTATTTTATATTGATGCTTTTACCCTGTATAAAGAATTTAAAATGAATGAAAAATGAAAAAATGAAAATGACGTCACAGTGACGTCATAAAGTTGAAAATTGGCCAAAATCTGAGTTTAGTTAAATTTGTTAAATTTGTAAAAACAAGTTAAATTTGAGTTTAACGAAGATTTTGAAGGAACTGTATGCGGTTTTTGGTCTAGTTTGTCAAAATACTTGCTTAAAAATGTTATTTTATTGTAAATAACTATTTTCGAATGATATTTTGGCAGAAATTATTCAATTCTGATAACGTCATTCATGTTATAAAATTTGTTCCATGTAAAAATAGACAAAAAGAAGCGGCAAAATGGTGATAATCCATCACAAATGCATCATTGGAGTGTTTTTAATGGAAAAAGGCGGCAAATTTTAAACAACTTGCTAATTAACCCAAAATGGCTGCCAAAATGACGTCATAATAAAAAATGCTGACGTCATCAAATTCCAGAAATTCCGGTATCAAATTAAAGCCCTTTGTTTACTGATTCGTTTGATATATAATACTTCATAATTTAAGCAAATTTTGCCATTGAAATCATCGACAACAACGATTTTGCTGTTACCTGCTTCCAAATATGGGCTATGTCACGTGACCTGTGAGTTCTATTGTTCAAATTTTTTTTCATCAAAATGTAGCTAATAGATAATTAGTAAAAGTCAAGGAGACTGGGGGGACATAGCTGATGTCGTTTAAAAACTCAGCACGAAAAACCTTGAGGGGGGGTGGAATCCACCCCCCATATGGATTAGGGTTAAAAGATACTAAAGCGTGGCTAGGGCGTGATAGTCATTAATACTAACTGATTCTAAATTGAAATCTTAAAAAACAACCTTTTCTTTTCATCGGTCATACCAATTTTTATTACGGCTAGTGTAAAACGCAGGTCATGCAGGTCAAAACGCGGGTTAAATTGTGCGGGTCGAAACTAGCGGTCGATAGCAAAATGTAGCTAATAGATAATTAGTTCTGAGATCGAATCATTCTGAGATCGAATCATTCTGAGATCGAATCATTCTGAGATCGAATCATTCTGAGATCGAATCATTCTGATAACTAGCAATAACAATAGTTAGTGAGTGCGGCGTATTGGCTTTTGTACCAAGTGGAAACAGACAACTAAGGCAACATTTGAACAGTGTATTATCATGACATTCCACCATGAAATAAACAAAAGCTTCTTCCGCTTGCTAACTTCAAAACAACGAGCCTAACTGCATTCTTACGCTGGTTTTTTCACTTCTACTTCACTTCGATATGTTTTGTTGTCAAAATCAAAAACAGTATTTCGTTCTTGTTGTATTTCGCCTCCACCCCCGCAGCTGCTTGGCAGCAGTTTACCTCCTTTTGAACATGAAAGTGAGATTGACTTCCAGAGAGAGATATATATCGCAAGTTTTCATTCAACTCGAATAGATTTGCGGCTACGCCGCAATAAGAGATAGGCAAGGAGATAAAGAGGGACCAAGGCTTTTCAGCAGTTTAATTGGTATACTATTTGGACCAACAGACTGCTGGATTCAAGGCAGCAATAAGGTCTTCAATTTCATAATGTGTGACTGGGGAAAGAAAGATTGAGTTAGGATTACTGTCAGACATATAGGCAAGAGGTGATTTCAAGGTTTTGGGAATTTTATCTTTAATGTTTTCAGCAACATGAACAAAATAATCATTAAATCTATTTGACATCTGAGTTAGATCAGAGGCCAACAGCAATATGGCCTACAGAATCAGTGTTGGTACTTGAGACACAGCAACAGACCATGGGCGGTAGGAGACGCGTGGATTGCTTGTTGAAAAATATTGCGGTCATAGGTTGGGGTTATTAAGATTAAATTAGCCGCGATGTTTTGGAGCGGCTTCCTGTTATTTTGTAGCCACTTAACAGGAAGCCGATCCAAAACATCGCGGCTAATTTAATCTTAATAACCCCAACCTATGACCGCAATATTTTTCAACAAGCAATCCACGCGTCTCCTACCGCCCATGAACAGACTCATGATTGTGACTGGAGTAACTGCTAGCATATTCTTAGAGATAGAAGGGGTCCAAAACAGAATCTTTTGTTTGAAAATGTTTTGCAATGTCATCCATCAAAGTCACTTTCGCAGACTCTATGGTGGATAGAACCAGACTTATTACGTTGAGTCCTAGTAATAGCTACCACCCACCCACCCTACTCACACATACTAGTATGAGCGAGTAGGGTGGGTGGTAGGTAGCGATTGCTNTTGTAACAATGACACAACCGTCTATACCACCTTCTGTGGTAAAGATCTTCCCAACCTAGTTCGTCGTACAGTTTTTGCCTATTTGTACCTCTCCATGCTCCAGTTACAGCTAGTGCAGCATGATACTGAGTTTGTTCGAGTCTTCTTGTGACATTTAATCTCATGTCGGGGTCATACCTATGGTAGATGATGTCGCCATAGTCAAGATGGGGTCTTACATATAGCTTGTAAACTTGATCAAGCACACTTCTAGAGACGTATTTTGAGATGTACCTTATTATTCCTATCCCCCTCCTCGCTTTGAGGATAGCATCCCTGATATGGCTTTGAAAACTTAACTTAGAGTCAAGGATCATTCCGATGTGCTTGTGCTCCGTTTTTCTCACAATGTTGTCAGTTCCTAGTTTTAAGGGATCATGCAAGGGTAGTTAATTCGAAGCTAGTAGTATAACCTATGTTGATGCTCTATCGAACTGACCACTTATTTTGAAATTTGGAAGTGTAAATCACCGTATTTATGCAATGCGCATGCGCAAGTTATTTGAATTTTTGTATGATGACGTCTTTATTTTTTAATACATTTTCTTTGCAAAGCAAATGCAGCTTGACCACAGAATACATAAAAATTAGACTGATATCCATACTGCTTTCCGCTTTCTGGTAATCAGTGATTGAAATTCTTTAGTACTGGACCCTTATGATTTTGAAAATGTAACATTGTGACGTCGTGAGCAGGTCACGTGACATAATCAAAAATATATTTCATTTTTGGGTTCAGCTCATGATGTATTATACACATGCCAAGTCTCATGGCTCTAGGTTGTACAGAATAGAAATAAAATAGGGGGACCGATTGAGCCCCCCTCCCATAGTCTTCCTAGAGCATCAAATACCCTAGGCTTGATAGGGTTAACGATCCGAGGTTGTGATATAACATATTTCAGATTGATTATGTTGTTGTAGCTGGACTGAATTAAATCATCAATTATTTTGGTGGAAGTTTATAGTTTCCTTTTTATCGTTAAACCCATGCGAGATCAAGACATTCTGGCAAATTGATTTCAACCCTATAGAGGCAACAGCAAGAGAAAATGTCACAAAATCGAAAATATTCGATAGCATCTTGACTTCATATTAACCTTCCATGTCCCAGTGCACGATTGATCATTTCTGGGCAAAAATTGATGCTTCTGCATGGAGAATCAAGTGCATGTTATGTTTTGGGGATACAGGGCTTCTAAATGTTGACGAATTTCCATACAATAATAAAAGCGAGTAGTTGCATTAAAAATTAAAAATGATTCAAAACAGCTGGCTCATTGTTAACGAAATCAAACATAAAATTGAAAATTCCACGAACTTGAAAAATTTGTCATAATGAAATTCTTCAATGACAAATCGGGAGCAAGGATATTTAAAAAAACTGCACTACCTCTAGTATAAGTTTAATCCTTCATCACAGCTTTGCATACTACCCAGCATTGCAAAGAAAATCGAATTCTAATGAGGGCATTAGGATTAATAATTTTTTTTACCTCTACTATAAACTACAAGCTACTTTACAAACACTACGACAACGATACCCTGGGGAGCAAAAGACTATGACTACCCTGGGGCCATTACATAGAAAGTTAAGAAATACACGTAACTACTATTACTAAAAAGAAGATGATAAGATACAAACGGAAAACGAAGCTACAAGTTAAGGTAGCTTTCAACCAAACAATTGCGCATGAAGGTTTGGAGTTTAAAACTAAACATAGTAATCTACAAATTGACTATTTGGTTGCAAGCTGCCTTATGACATCACATAATTACAAACAAGGAGGACTACCAAAGCAGACATTACTAAAACAGACACATACAGAAGGGATTTGGGTGTTCTGTAGGGAAATGAGTAGTATTCAATCAAAGCGTTCTGTTTCGAAAATATACTTCATTGTTAAGTTTAAGATTAATTTGTTGGCTTCCAAGGACAAATGTTCATTTCCGTATAGAAGAAGTTGCAAAATATCGTTGTCTGGAGCCTCGGAATATCCGTAAGCTTCAAGTACATCATTGACACTGACACCAGCGAGAAGATTGCATCTATGCTCTTTGAAAGAATTGCAAAGCAGCAAGAAGTGTTCCGTATCCTCTATGCCGTCGCTTATTGGACACATTGGGTTGATTGTATCTTTAAAATTATGTTTGAATTTGTGAAAATTCAGTTTGCTTAGCCCCACCCTTAACTGAGTTAGGTACGCAATCCCTTTTGGATTATGAATACCATATACTGAATTAGCAGGAGGCCTAATTTGCGAAAATAATTTCTTCTTAAGGGCGCTAACAGAAGAGGATTCTCTTATTTCGGGATCAAGCTTATTCCATTCAGACAAAGAGTCGGGGTAAAAACTAGATCTGAATTTTCTGTTCTTGCCCTTATTAGCCCTACTACTGGCTGATTTCGAAAAGGGTAGTTTCTTTCGTGCAGTGGTGGAATAGGGTCCCTTGTGTAATTAGGGGTTAAGTTATTGATGAATTTATAAAAAAGAATAAGACGTCTTCTCCATCTTCTAGCGCTTAGCGATTCCCATCCAAGTTCATTGTACAACCTTTCCCGAGATGTTCCTCTCCAAGTTCCTGCCACTGCTAGGGCAGCAGAATATTGTACAGATTCGAGTTTTTCCATCAAGTAATTTCCAGAATAAGCGTCTCTTTGAGACACATGATAAATTATATCGCCGTAATCTAGATGGGGTCTTACGTATAATTTATACAACTCATTCAATGTACTTCTAGACAGATAATTGGACATGAATTTCAACATCCCAATCGCTTTTCTTGATTTAGTTATTGCCGCTTGTATATGAGCTGAGAACGAAAGTTTAGAGTCTAGTATCATGCCTAGATGCTTATGTTGATCCACTGTCGATACTGGTGAGTCGTTAAAGAGGATCACGGGATGATCAATTTTCGCATTTTTTCTTGAAAAGACTAATTCAACAGCTTGCTTTCGGGGGTCCGGATTGAAGGACATTCTCCAATCATGTGCCCATAATGTAATAAGATCCAAGTCATGTAATAAGAACCAAGATTAATAATTAATCTTGGTTCACCACTGCGGGGTTCCTCGTAGACCGCTGTGCGACCTCTACGGGGAAGAAACTTTCTCTTCCACCGTAGAGGTCGCACCGCAGACTAGGTCTCTCAGCTGTGTAACTTCTACGTAGATAGTTTGCAGTAAAGGTTTGCTGGATGTTGGTTAGGTTTTGAGATATACTGCATGTCGGGATTATTTCTTCATAGATTTATTGCAATCATCGTAGTTATCACTAGCTATTGATCGAACTGGAGGCGTTCAACTGCTAATAATAATAATGCATAAGAAAACTGCTGGAAAAATCAATTTTCGAGCCTTATTCCGATCATTGTCGACCTAAGGAGACCATAATGACAGAAAGGTCCAAAATGCGATTTTCTACAGAAGGAAAACGAGAAAACAGAGCAAGATTGTTGTATTCTATACTTTTTATCTGATCCTATGAGCAACGTATAACTGAAAATTTGGAAAGTGGGACAATTTCGGATTTAGGCCCTTTTGTGTTGGGAGTTTTTAGCCAATTGTAAAATACAATTTTAGATTCTAAACGGAAGGTTCCAAGATTCTTTAAAATGATCGCTGATCTTAAAGACCCTCTGCTACATGAGGCTTAGCGTGCTGCGCGTGAGAAAACAGCACAACACCAGCCTAGCATCCGAGACTTTCAGATAATCTGAAAGTCCATTTGCAGTGCATTCTGGGACAGCAACGGCGTGCAAAGCCACATGGTTAGCAGAGGGTCTTTAAAAAGATTTTAAGAGCATCTTACCCCTATGAAATTTAGCGAAACATTAAAGGAGTATCCCCTGCGTCACTTGGCAAACTAATTAATGAATTTACTGAGTCCAGTAGTAAATCACTTAAAGTGAATCAACGGAGTTAAGTGGAGGTCATCTATAATTAGGACAAAGAAAACTCCTACGCACGTTACTGTTCCTCTGGCTAAACAATATCCATGTACGTTTCGAAATCATAAAACACAATAGGCTAATAACAGAATGCCCAGACCCCTTCCGCGCGGGGCTTTTATATCCGTTGATTCTATTTAATTCAGTGAAACCTGCTTCCTAATTACATTTAGTCAAAGGAAGGTGACAATCTTGAAATAGTTTCAAAATCGAAATTCATGCGGGCTCCGGCAGGCAAAAGGATAAAATTTAATTTCTTAAACCAAGAAGGAAATAAGTGGTTGGATGGAAATCTTATCTGAAGCATAATCGTGTACGGCCACAGCAATGCAGTCAAAGCAAGCCATCATTTGAAGTAATATCGATAAAACTAATGTATTGGTGCAGTGTCGTTTGGATCCAGCATGTCTTGCAAATTGGAAAAATTACATTCTATTTTGAAGACTCATTTTACGACTGGTACAGAAGAGTTCTCAAAAGAGAAACAGCAAAGTCAATGAACAACATTTTGAGAAAAACGTACTCAATTTTCCTACGAAATGTATTTCTCATTCCGTAAAATATGCACAAGACAATTTATACAATAGGCCTAGATTGACTACCTCAGTCCTAGTTTCCCCTACGTTTATAGGATTGGATGACACTCCGCTCTAACTGGGACTGATAATCAAACTATCTGAAAATCAGGCCAAAATCGCCAGAAAGTGGGAGCGACCAATCAAAGTGCAGTATTCCAAACTGTGATTAACCGACCATATGAAAAAAATTTGTCTAGCTCGATCCGAGAGTTAGCCCCGGGGGGGGGGGGGGGGGGGGCCTTTCCCCCCAAA
>REGM01000302.1:178111-202901 GCA_004194415.1 Aurelia aurita
CCCCCCCCCCCGTACCGTTTCTGATGGTATGTGAATGCGGGCCCTTTCGAAAAAATGCCCCACCACTCAAAAATCCTTAAAAAATACCCTGCCCCCAATAATTTTCAAGTCGTACATTTTAGATTTTAAGAAATTATGTTTATATCAGCATATATCACATGCGGTTCATAACATGAGCACTATCGAAGCTGCAACTATTATTATCAATAGAAATGAGATCAAGATACGAAATTTTGGGAAATTTGATTAAAAGTTGGATCTATTGCCGATATAAACTTATTCTTAAGAAACAATGTTCGCATTATTAGGTTCTGTTGTGTTGAAAATCTTTATTTCTGAAAGTAGAGAGGCTTTATGTATCCATACAGTCAAACTCGCATAAGTCGGATCGCTTCGGACCAAGGAAAACAATCCGACGTACGCGAACTCGAACTTATGGGACTTTCAAGTATCTTCATTTTTTCAGGCGCTTGCCCGTAATCCAAAAGATGCTCCGTGGTACATGAACCTTTCGCCATCAAATGAAAATTGCACTATACACTTTATTTATCGATGATTTTATGGTGATTCTGTAGCCGTAGTCGAGACTCAAGAGAGAATACTTCTTATGGCCTACTCAGAGAGAAGATCTACTAAACAATAACAAAACATACAGCGCAGCGGAATTTAAGTAAATATAAACTACTCTACAGTTTTCCAGTCACGGGGGTGTATCCTCTTGGCGACTGTCCAGGGTCCCCGTCGGCGAGGTGCGAGTTTTCTATTCTCGCCAGTTGTATAGTACTTTACTTTCAGCCATACCTTGTCTCCAGTTTTATCATCGATGAAACGGATGTTTTTGTTGTACTGGGCTTGCATTTTTTCTTTGCTGAGTTGCAAGTTAGTGATAACCACATCATAAACATCCTTCCAGGCGAACTTACGATCTTCAGCATATTCTGCAGCAGTGTTTATGTCTTTGGGGAAATTGAGTTGATCTTGGTCGAACAAGACATCAACTGGCAAACGAGCGTCTCTGCCAAAAACAACATTAAACGGGATGCATTTGGTTGCTTTACTCTCACTTGTGTTTAGTGCGAACACCAACTCTGATAGTAATGAGGTCCATTTCGACTGATTCAATTTTTTTGTAACAATGCTGCTCGTAGCATATCCTTGATATTGCGAATGTTGGGCTCTGCGAATCCATTGCCTTGGAAGAATGGTAGGCGGACGACCGTCGCTTTTCGATACCCAGTGTATTACAGATTTCATTGACTGTATCTCCATCAACATTCGAGCCTTGATCACTAAGAGTAAAGTGTGGAGTGCCATGGATGTATATCCAACGTGTCAGCTATGGTCTTTCATCGGCACTGCTTCGATGTACTTGGAAAATAGATCACCTATAATCAGAAAATACTCGAATCCTTTATTGTTCTTTGGCATATACGAGACATCAATTGCGCAGAGTCCAGAAAAGTACCAAACCTTCCTCCGGTCAAAATTTTTACCTATCGACACCTTCCTCCAGTTTAACCCTAATCCATATGGGCTTTTTTCAAGCTACCATATATGGAAGGGGGTGCTTTCAACCCCCCCTCTGAAAACAGCCTTAGACTCACCAGAATTCAGTATAACTTGGCACAGTTATAGAGCAAGTAATTTGCAACATGTAGCACAATTTGGGTGTGGTTGCCACGCCCTATGACGTCACAGTGACGTCATAAAGTTGAAAATTGGCCAAAATCAGGTTCTCAAGTTAAATTTGAGTTTAACGAAGATTTTGAAGGAACTGTATGCGGGTTTTGGTCTAGTTTGTCAAAATACTTGCTGAAAAATGTTATTTTAGTGTTAATAGCGCGTTTTGAATGATATTTTGGTAGAAATTATTCAATTCTGATGACGTAATTTATATTATAAGTTTGTTCCATGTAAAAATAGACAAAAAGAAGCGGCAAAATCGCGATAATCCATCACAAATGCATCATTGGAGTGTTGTTAATGGAAAAAGGTGGAAAATATTTAAAAAAATTTCTAATTAGCCCAAAATGGCGGCTAAAATGACGTCATAATAAAAAAATGCTGACGTCATCAAATTCCATAAATTCCAGTATCAAATTAAAGCCCTTTGTTTGCTGATTCGTTTGATGTATAATACTTCATAATTTAAGCAAATTTTGCCATTGAAATCATCGAAAGCAACGATTTTTCTGTTACCTGCTTCCAAATATGGGCATGTCACGTGACCTGTGAGTTCTATTGTTCAAATTTTTTTTCATCAAAATGTAGCTAATAGATAATTAGTAAAAGTCAAGGAGACTGGGGGGACATAGCTGATGTCGTTTAAAAACTCAGCACGAAAAACCTTGAGGGGGGGTGGAATCCACCCCCCATATGGATTAGGGTTAAAAGATACTAAAGCGTGGCTAGGGCGTGATAGTCATTAATACTAACTGATTCTAAATTGAAATCTTAAAAAACAACCTTTTCTTTTCATCGGTCATACCAATTTTTATTACGGCTAGTGTAAAACGCAGGTCATGCAGGTCAAAACGCGGGTTAAATTGTGCGGGTCGAAACTAGCGGCCATGGGTATACTTTGTTGTCAAGTTATTTTAATTCGAATATTTACACACTGTATCTAGCTTCTTAAATATAAAATAAAAGAAACTAATCTAATTCGAATATTTACAATAAACTAAATTATAATCTAAATTAAACAAAGGCACATTCATCTCTACAGGTATCACTTAGGTATCAAAACACACAAAACCCAACCTTTCTAGGACATATTGTACTGGCATACATTGCATGTGCATTGTATGCCATTCCATTGCTTCATGATTTCTTTAAAAGTTGTGAGAGTTTCAGCTGATTTTATCTCATTAGAGAGGCTGTTCCATACCTTTGGCCCTAAAGACCTAAGACTGTTAGAGCCGAAGGCTACTTGATTTGGTCTATAATGTTGCAAATCGTACGGATTTCTCGTTGAGCGATTCACGTTCATAGAAGATTTAAATTGAAATAACTGTTGCATGAAAGAAGGATTTAATTTCTTCATTGTCTTGTAGATTTCGACACAGAAGCTGCGTAAGCGAGAAACATGCATAAAACATCTACCAGACCTTTGTAATAGTTCTTGATATGAACTGTTGTGATCATCATATTGAAATCGTAAAGCACGTTCTTGTATCCGTTCGACTTTATGCAGAGATTTAGCTGATGAAAAATGCCATACAAGTGGGCAATAGTTGAAATTTGAATATACAAAACTCTGAACTAGAAGTTTCCTTGTTTCGAAACCAATAAATCGTTTTAGTCTTTTCAAAACATTCAGCTGATTAGCAGCTTTTTTGCACAACTCGGAAATATGGGGGTCAAAGTTCAACTTATTATCAAGTTTGACACCAAGCAGTTTCACAGTGGATTCTGTTTTTATGTTTTGACCCTTAATTTTAATGTTGATACCAGTGGTGTCAGATCGGTCCTTCTTTACAATTATGGCATGAAATTTTTCAGGATTCGCAATCATTTCATTGTATGCCAGCCAATCCAAAGCAACATTGGACTGTTCTTCCAAAACTTCCACTAGATCAGGTATATTCTTTGAGAAAAAGCCCAGGGTATTGTCGTCAGCATAGTTGTAAACTGTTGCTTGTCTTATAAATAGATAAAGGTCATTTATGTAAAAGTTGAAAAGAATTGGACCTAACACAGAGCCTTGAGGAACACCTGACAGAATGGTCTGAAATGAACTGTAAGTGTTGTTAATTCTAACACACTGCTCACGTCGCTTGAGGTACGAATAGATATAAACTAAAGAATTTTCATCAAACCCATATGCAGAAAGTTTAGCAATTAGAAGATCGTGGGGAATGCAGTCAAATGCCTTTGAGAGATCCATTAGCACTGCGCCTACAACGTGATCTGTATCAAGCTTCGACCTCCAATCTTCAACTAGTCGAATTAGTACATGCTGTGTACTATATGATTTCCTATAAGCAGCAATAAAAATAGAGAGAGCCTTATCAAGATGCATCACTAACTGTTTCTTAATTATTTTCTCAAAAATTTTAGAGAAAGCATTTAGCACGCTTTCAGGTCGGAAGTTTTTCTCTTTGGTTTGATCTACCTCTCCCTTATCAAGTGGACAAACTGCAGCACGTTTTCCATTATCCGGGAACCTACTTTCTCGAATTGAGGTATTGATTGCATTAGTTAACCCTATTTCACATGGGGTATTTTTATGACATTTTGGCATGGGGGGGGGGGCGTTTTTCGCCCCCCCCCTCTTTTTCTCTGAGAATACACAGGATATAAGAATAAGACTTACCTCAATTGTTCTTTGGACAATGGGCTTTTGAAATATAACAATGGTAATTAATTTGTCACGTGATTCGTTGCTAGGCGACCAAAAACAATGGAGAATTGGCAAATTTAGCTTCTTCACAAGAAAAATTCTATTTAAATAATTACTCAACCGATTTGAGCGCAAATGGTCTTAAATGATAGAAAACACATAGCAGAATCAAATATATACCTTGAAGAAATTTTAAGCATCTATTTATAGACCAATTAGCACCTAATTAGTTCTCTGTTCTCCGGACGGACCATAACTGCAGTTTTTTCATAGAATTATTTCTTTGTCCAACCCATATCAACTCATTATGCATGACACAAGCAAGATAAGACTAATGTGCTACAAAAATTTCAATTCAATTACTTATTTATTCGAAAAATGACGTCATAAATGTAAATTACGTCATAGATGTTAAATTTTGCTGATGTCAGCAAATCATACAAAGTTATATATCAAATGAAAGCTCTCATCATGATCAATCGAATGATACATGTTTAAAGTACTTCAGACAAGAAACAAAGAAGTTATGGATGTTTCAAGCTTTTTTTTGTTGACCACTCTCCAAATATGGTGCTATTATGGTCACCTGACCGATTTTAGAACAATGAAATATTGAAATTATAATTGGCAACTAAATTTCATTAAAGTCACTAAGGCTTGGTTGTCATATCTAGTGTTGTTTAGGCGCAATGTAGCAAAGTTTGGTTGGGGGGGCGAAAAACGCCCCCCCCCATGTGAAATAGGGTTAAAGGTAATGCTAAGTCGTTCCCCGCTAAAGACAAAAGCCTAGGAGGGATTTGGTCTTCTCCAGTTGATTTCCCGCAGTCAATAGATTTTAGCAATTGCCAAACATCATATATTCCAACCTCTTGGAAAGCAAAAGGTTCAAAAACCTGATCTGAATGTTGTGTGATCGCTACTATGCTTGGATGGTCTTGGTATTTTTCTAGAATTTCCTTAACAATTTCTCGATCATCATCACAACCGATTGTATCTGCTGCATCACAACCGATACTGGCTTTAGGCTTACAGCCTACTGATGTTGCAAGTACGATATTCCCTGATTAGATAATTACGTTGCGTTGCGTAAACGACTGCTTTTTCAAATGGTTCCAAAGATATGTGTTATCGCATGAAAATTTCCAAAGAATACGTTTCTTCTAAAAGTTTCTAATCGTCATAAAGTACCGAAGGAAGTATTGATGATGCTTTTGATTTGGGGAGTTTTGAATGTGATTTCAGCAAAGCTTTTAGCCCTTTTAACAAAAATAAATCAATTCTATATCCAGAGCTTTAAACATCTAAGAAACTCATAAGGATTTGTAGCACAAATGGCCTAAAATATGCAATATGCATCCAATGCTAAGCTTGGTAGCCAGTTTCTTAAATCTTAGGCCATTTTGCTACCAAAAGTTTCCTATGAGTTTGTTAGATTTTTAAAGCTCTGGATATAGAAATGATATTTGTTTTTGTTAAAAGGGCTAATGGGGGCCTTCAATTATGTTTGAAGAATAAAAACATTATGGAGGGGCTTTTGCTCAACCGGAAGGAATACACCTACCTATATACCTACCTATATACCTATAGACATAGGAATCAGGAATGTTGTAACAATAGGCATTATTTGTGCACACAATCGAAACAATAAATCAAGCATCTAAGATATTTAGAGGCATTGTTAATATATACAATCGAAACAATTCCGAGATATTTGGGCTAACAATCAAATTTGGGGGACTTGCCAATTGATGTTTCTTCATCAAGGTTAATTACTTGGTGCTCCTAACAAACTCTNTAAATAGTTTTCTTAAAACTATACAGAGAGGATGCCTGCTTTGACTCGGCTGAGAGGCTGTTCCACAGTTTTGCACCTCTAAACGAAAAACATCTCTGGCCATTTGCTGACCTTTTTATTGGCAACCTCAAGTCGGTCCCCGTATTACGAAGGCTATATGATGAGCATTGTGAATTGCGGGTGAAAAGGTCACAGAGGTATTGTGGAGCCAGCTCATACAGGGACTTGAAGACCATTGTCTTAGATTCACCAGTAATCAGTTCGCCTTTCAACCTTTTTCCGATCCTCTGTAGACAGTCGCAGGTAAACGTCGAAGGCAGGGCCATCTAATCGACTTGCCAAATCCTGCGCGCATTTCTCTCCGGTATACCCTTTTAACGATGAATGTAGCTCGACCTTAACGATAAATTCCTTCACGTGTCCTTCTCCGTTAAACACTTTAATTTTATTTTCCATTTTGATTGTTTAGTAGAAATGTAGCCGTAGTCGAGACTCAAGATAGAATACTTCTTATGGCCTACTCAGAGAGAAGATCTACTAAACAATAACAAAACATACAGCGCAGCGGAATTTAAGTAAATATAAACTACTCTACAATTGTCCAGTCACGCGGGTGTATCCCTACAATTCAGTGGTTGAATATGCTACTAATCCACCGTTTTCTAGCCCCCTCAATCTAAAATATGCTCCGCGGTCCCTGCATACTATATCACGACATCAACCTTTAAACCAAAGAGTGACAATTTCAGAGATTTTCAAATTGCTAAAGTGGGAGCTGAAGTTTTGCTATTCATCATAAAAAAACTCCCAAAGAACACAGCCAATACAAACACCAAAGACACAAATGAAATGAATCAAGCCGAAGTTGCATGCACAATTAACCCTATTCTACATGGGTAAATCAAGTCCTACTTTATCATGGGGGCAAAAAAGCCCCCCTGAGATTTTCTCAGCAACCGTGATGTCTACGGCAACGCCAATTGGCTCACATAATTACCAAGCAATTTTTAATCTAAAAATAGCATTATATGCCACATGACCTGTTGCTAGGCAACGCAAGAACAATGTAAATTTTAGGATTTTGGCTCTTCTCCTAAAAACTTACATTTTTCAGACAAACATAAGATCCTTTTGGAAGATTACAAAGTGCTTTTTAACTTATCTCGCGATTTGTACCTCATGCGCGTATTTCCCTGCCTTGGTCCCTGACGAATGAAGCGAGCATTAGAATGTCTGACTAAGATCAGATCTGATCTGAATATCGACAATTTGATCTGAATATCGACACCGTCATAACCTCAAATTATTCTTCATGATGTAGTTAGCTGACAGAGGACTGTATCTACCGAGGCGTGTATCACGAGCCAAAAAAGCGTACGAGATTTCGCAGATTTCTGAAATCCCTAGAAATTTGGTAGGGATTTCTGGATTTCTTGTGGGATTGTCCTGGATTTGTGGGATTTCAAAGAGTTTCTTCTAAACTAAATATATTTTGCAATATGCACCCGATTTGCATCATTGACAAGGCTTTTCAGGGGGTTTTCACTTAAGTTTACTGATGTTCTAAGAGATTTTTGTGAGCAATCCAATCTGGCAAAGCATCTGTTTCGAATTAGCCTCGAATTCAAGTGAGATACGATGACGTAGCGATTGAGGGCACGTTTTCGCGTTTGCTCCACGCACTCTGGCTTATCGCCAAGCAGAAAAAGCTCGAAGCACTAATTTGCATATTAACTCAAGTACTGAAGCAATTAGTGATTAGTTGGTTTTAAAGATATTTTTGAAGTGCTTTTTGGCACAATTCACGCAAGTTGTTTTCCACATGTCGAGAACATTCGAGAAAACGCCATTTACGATGGCTAAAAGGGTGTGGCATGCTCCTCAGTTATGAGTCGGCAAACACAGGGGTCATCCTAAGGACAATTCAGAGCTGCCCAAACACGTTTCAGCCCCGCCCCGCCCATTTCATCGGACACCGATATGGACGCAGAGGATCGAATCTGAAGCATCCCCCTTGTTTCATATAATTCCAGCATGAAACAATCAAAATAAAAAAATTTCTGGCACAGATACATATTGCTAAATATCTGCGGGACATTAATACAAATTTGGTCTGAATGACCATTAATGATCCTGTTTTTCGACCGCTCGCCATAAAGCATAAAGAAGGCAGATGTCAAGTTTTCCTTGGTTTTCTATGCGCAGGGGGGATAATCATTGGATAGTTGCGTGCCAAACGCACTTTTTCTTGTCTTTGTGCTCATTATCTGCGATAACATGCTGATCAATCACACTAATGCGGGACTGACGGACGGACGGACGGACGGACTGACGGACTGACATCGACCTCACACCTTAGATTACAAAGTACTTTGTAATAAAAAATTGTCAATGAACAACTTTGAAGCCGTTTATATGATGGATATTGATTGTTCTTGATAACAACTGCCAAAAATTCTATTTTTGAATTCTATATTGTTATAAAACTGTTAATCAAATTCATACATGATACCCCAGCACATTTGCTGATGCCATATTTGCATTTTTGACTATGTTTTAGTCATATAAACTAAAGGAAATTGATCTTGAATTGTTAACTGACAAATTTAAATCATAATATATTGATAATTTTATATGTTCATAATAAATATAACGTCATATGTAAGTATGACGTCATATATCTTAAATTTTACTTATGTAAGCAAAACACAACAAATTATATATCAAATGAAAGTAGACTTTAAGGTAAATTGATTGGTATCAAGATGTCTATGGGAAATTGTATGCATGTTTTAATGATTTTCTTTGAGACCTCTCTCCAAATATGGGCATGCCATAGTCACGTGACCAATTATATGACAGTGACCAATTGTTTATTTTTTATTTATTTGTTTTATATCCGCATAAATATTTACAAAAACAACTACAATTACGATACCAGCGGGAGTAAAATGGTGAATATCTATCCGATGGCCATTACACTAAACAAATACAACAAAACCAAAACTAATACAAGGATACACAAGATACTTCATATTAAAACTAACATTACTAAACTGAAAAAAACAGACATACGTAAGTTAGGCACAAGACTTGGGGATATTTAATGAACAGGATCATGTTATCATACGAATCGTTTCGTTACTGAAATATACAAGATAGTTGATTTTAGTATAAATTTATTTACTTCAAATGACAACTTTTTGTCGCCGTACAAAAGAATCTGTAAAAGGACTGGATTTAGAACGTCAATGAATTCAAAAGAGCACAGCACCAGAAGGACACCAGCGAGGAGGTCACGCCTTTGTTTTTCAAAAAAATGGCACAACAATAGGTAGTGTTCCGTATCCTCAGGACCGTCATTAATTGGACACATTGTGTTGATTGTGTCACTAAAATTATGACTGAATTTATGAAAATTTAGTTTGCTCAACCCTACCCGAAGCTGAGTTAATAAAGAAACCCCTGTTGGATCATAAATACCGAAAACAGAGTTAGAAAGGGGCCCAATATGCGAAAGAAATTTGAAAATATTGATGGAAGGAGATTCTCTGATCTCAGGGTCGAGTTTACTCCATTCATGTAAACTGTCCGGGAAAGAGCTAGACTTATATTTTTTTAGTTCTTGCCCTAATTTGTCCAACAACTGGTTGATTACGAAAAGGATGATTAGGCTGAATCAGTTGTGGAATAGGATCTCCTGTATAATCTGGCATTAGGTTTTTAATGATTTTGTAGATCATGAAGAGTCGTCTACTCCATCTTCTCGAATACAGGGATTCCCACCCTTGCTCATGGTACAGCTTGTCACGAGAGGTACCTCTCCATGTACCTGTTACTGCTAATGCTGCAGAATATTGCACCGATTCGAGTTTTTTGCATCAGCACGTTACCACGACTATTTAGATTGGCCTTCTTGCATGGGATGTTGTAAATCACGTCACTGTAGTCTAAGAGGGGTCTTACATAAAGTTTGTAAAGTACATTCAAAGTCCCCCTAAGAAGATATTTGGAAAGAAACTTCAACATTCCTATTGCTTTTCTCGATTTGGCAATAGCCGAATGACTAGAGAAAGAAAGCCTTGAGTCGAGTATAAGACCAAGATGTTTATGCTCATCCACTTTCATTACTTGCATATTGTTGAACAATATCGCGGGATGATCGATTTTGTCTCTCTTTGTAGAGAAAATTATCTCTACAGCTAGCTTTCTAGAATCAGGGTTGAAGGACATCTTCCATCTATGTGCCCATACTTTTATACGATTCAAGTCATGGTTCAGATCATCAGCTGCTAGTTTAGGATTCTTTACGATAGTGAAAAGGGAAGTATCATCAGCAAATACTTTTACAGTGCATTTCAGGTCCTCGGTCAAATCATTGATATATATAAGGAACAGTAAAGGTCCCAAAATCGAGCCTTGTGGAACACCTGCAGAAATATTTCCCCAACTAGAGGACTTGCCGTTCAAAACTGTTCGCTATCTACGATTTGACAGAAAACTGCGGAGAAGGTTAAGCAGATTTCCAGAGACACCACATCTGCGTAACTTATAAAGAAGGCCTTTATGCCATACCCGATTGAACGCCTTAGAAATGTCGAGGTATACAGAGCGAACGTCAAGAGTTGGATTACAGCCGAACGCAGAGTAGATTGAATGAGTAATGGAGACTAAATGGTTTATCGTTGAGTCTCCTGGACGAAAACCAGAATGGTTTGGGTTCAAAAATTCTTTGTAAGTAAATGAGAATACAAGGAGTCGAATGTCAGTTTCTCTAAGATTTTCCCAAAGATCGGAAGAAGGGAGATTGGTCGATAATTTCCTTTTAAATTTTTTTCATTTTTTTTATGTACAGGAACAACATTTGCGCACTTCCAAGTTTCAGGAAAGATGCCCTTAGATAAGCAATTCTCGAATATTAATTTCAATGGCAATATAATTGTTTATCTGATGATGCAGTATTAAATTTTTGTAAAAGTCAAATAGGTTCTAGTCTTTTATCGTGTGTTAGGTGGTTGTCTACCATTACAGGTCAATTTTTGACAAAAATTAAATTTGAGTTGAAAATATAGCCTGAAGACTGGAGAATCTATTGGTGAATAGCTTTTTTCCGTGTTTGAATCCCTTTTTTCACTATTAGCAATTATTTTAAGGGAGGTACGAAAATTTTAGCCTAGCAACGCCTTAGCAACCGTTATTGCTTTTTTTTCCAAAAAATTATCCGTTATTTTAGGGGCTATGTAAGCCCCCGAACCTCCAAAACGCTCGAATTGCAGTTATGATCATTATTATGAATCTGTCTCGTTCTGATGAGGCTTAGATCGCTGAAAAATGAGGCTGGAAGCTAGACTAGCTACACAACCTCTGTATGCTCCTTAGAACTGATATGTCGCTAATACAGAGACTTGTCGCCAAACAGTGTCTGAAATCGGACTTATTTTGTGGCCTCGTTTTCAAGTACCTTGCATGTTTAAATTTGGACCACGGAATTAGTGTTGTTGGTGTGATCAGAAGTCCTCAAAACCATCAAAACCTGGAATGGTATTGCATGTGGAATCCTCTAGGAAACAGCAGATTTATACTGAGTTTTCTATATGTGAATTTAATACCATTTTAGTCAGTTTGTGACTCTGACAAAATTCCAATACATGTGCTTTTATAAGAAACTGGTTTATAAGAAACTAGTATTATGATGGCTGAAAATTTAAGAAACTCTAGTACTAAGTTCGGAAAAAGCTAAGAAACTTTCGAAAGCTAAATTCAAAGATATTATGGTAAATATGTCGTTGAACCCTCAGTCTTCAACAGCATTAACTCTAGTTTTAAATTTTCAACGTAAAATATCATTTTTCCCTCCTGCTGTTTTATATATCAAGAAAGATATCTGCTGCACTTTTAGAAACTACATGATAATTCATGCACTTAAAAAACAAGAAACAAATGAAGAAACTTTACTACTAAATGCCAACAGTTTGATGTTAAATTAAGAAACTTTTAGCTCTGTATGGCCTGATTAAAGTTTCTTATTAAAAAGAAAACGTGTATGGATGATGGTGATACAAAAATCCAACAAGATTTAGAACACAAAATTGTAATTCAGAGTAGTTCAGAGTAATCAAAGATCAAGGAATCAAAAAAGAGTGGACAAGGTTAGAAATCACATCATCATTCATCATGATACATATGCTATCAGCTACATCTAAAGAACAATGAAGTTTCAACAGGCTTATAAGGGAAATGCTCTTTATACTTTATTCAAAGTTGTTTGCTGATCCTCGTGGGCAACCAGGCTAAATATTTACATTGATTGATTTAATGACAGATATAATTTATTTGGACAATATTATCTCCAAAAACATCCCAGTCACTGCATCAGAAAGACAGCCTCTCCCCAACATAAGTGTCATCAAATGCATGCTGAAGTGAAGATGAGTCCAACAAATTAAGTGCTTGTCTGACAATAATGAAGCAGCTTTCTTGCTTCAAACAAATCCCTATGGATTAAAAAAAATTGACATGAATGTAAAGGTAATGAGTGTTTTTTTAAACACAAGAAAAACATTATAGGTCAGTATGTAACTTTTGTTTTCTTGTCAAACACCAGAGAAAACTTTACACACCAAGGCAATAATATGAAGCAAAATGTTGGATTCATTCTCCTGAGTGGATCATTTTTGGGTCATTTTCACAAAATATGATGGAAAGTTTCTATTCAAATTTTTAAAGATTGCTGAATTGTTTTGTTTGCCAAAAATATGACAACTTGCTTTCAAATTAAAACCGCTGAACTGAAGAGTAAACCAAAGCCCAGAAAGGATATAAATCTACATGCAAAGCAACCTTCTTCCAGGTCAACTATAGAAATTGAAATACAATACATGAGCTCAGCTAAAAGATATAAACAAAAATATCACTAACCTCACTTGAATTACAGGTGCTTGGCTGCTCCTGGACATTCCTCTGAAATAATGCCAAAGCAGTACGTTTTGCCATATCTTGTTGGCGCACAGACACCTCTTCCTGAATGCTCACTTTACTTTATGCTAAATGGCTGCTTAAATTCCTCAGCTTGACTTGCTTCCGCTCGATCGAGCTGCGACCACGAGAAATGCCGCCATTGCTTCTTGGTTGCACAATGTCAAATGTCAAGTGAAAAAGCCAGACCAAAGCCTCGCTTTCAAATAAAAATATTCGAGTAAAAAGGTGAAAAACCAATTGGCTACAAAACAATGAGCCATTGTTCTTCGCAAAAATGCTCCAATCAGATTACGGGCTCATTTTCCGCCGCAAAAATTCCGATTCCAGACACTCTGTGGCGACTAGTCCCTCATTGAGCTGGCCATCAGCAACAACAGCAACAGCGAAATTGAGGGACTAGTGTAGCTGTAGCTAGTCTAGCTGGAAGCAGCAGCGTCTATTTTAGGCCTTCTCATCACAGTGAAAGATTTGATTTAGTACATCTTGAAGGAGTTTTGTCCAAATAATTCTACAACGAAGGCTTTCTCTATTTTTAAACGATGGGGAATAAAAGGAACAAGAACTGAGTATCTACAAAGTCACGTCATGGTAACCAATATGCATCTTCTGGCAGCAAACCAAATAAGACAGATTCGAGTCAAAAAAAGAAGAAAAGCAGAGATTTATTTTAGGCCTAGAGGCCTACCTATTAGGTCCAGCCATTAACACCTCGTTCGTGTCGCCAAGAAAAACGAAAAGCAAACGATGATAAGATTCTCACAAGGAGTGCAAATAGATCAGGTTGGAAGATGAAAACAGTGAATCAAGCAATGATTTTTTCTTTTGACACATCTGAAGCATTGATGAGCATTGCGACTTGCAGGGCAAATAATCCAAATGTTGTTCTACAGTATCTCGAGTATGAAAGAATGTGCCTTTCCAAGAAATTCAAGAATTCCAGCTGTAGCTGTTTGTTGTGTATTGACAAATTTACATCACCAATTGAAAAAATGACTCTCCTGGTCTAAGCAGACGCACTGTGGACACTTCAGCGAGATGAAGTCCGCCACCAATTTTGTCCTGGAGAGCCAGAAGGTTGGTGCAAATTGCAATCAGACAAACTCAAAAATATATCTCTGTACAAGAAAAATGTTAATTTGCCAGTTGTGATAAAAGATTATTGGAGCCAATCTTCAGGGACGTCGAAAGCTTTAAGATTTTAGGAAAATGCCTCCGCGGCTAAACTCAAAATGCTAATGAGGCTTTTAATGTAGTTTTGTGGCAGAAGAATTCCCAAAGGAAATCTTTGTAGGAAGAGAAACATTCAGCGTGCAACAAATTCAGTTTTTGAAGCTCCATGATGTTTACAGAAAGTTAGACATAAAGTCGGTAAATAGTTCCTATGAGGTGCAACCCTGAGAGATGAGAAGCACATTAATAGCAGCAATAAGAAGTCTTTTGACATTGGAAAAAATAGAAGAAAGGTGCTAAGGATCACCAAAAATGGCTACAATGATGCTGAAAAGCAAGCAGAGTGAAGAGAGTGATATTCTGCTAGCAGCTTTCCTTCTGAATAACTGAACAATGATAACTAAATTTTCAAATGCGATTTTCTCAAACATCAATTTTGGAGGTATTTGCAAAATTTGAACAAATACTGCTCGAAGACCACTCAAGATTTCATATTAGAATTTTCACATTATCTTAAGCATACGTTTGGGTAGAGCAAGCACCAAATATATTTTTAAAATTATGCATACCTATGTAATTATTCCAAAATTTATGTCTGCCTCAGCAACGTTTAAATCTTTGACTATCAACTTTATTTGTTTACTGCTACCACCTTAAGAGATTTACCCCAAAAAAATTTGGTGAATGCCTGCCCAGATCATTAGACTTTGCCTCTGATCAGTTTTTATGAGGTTATTATAAATAGTTTGGCAGCAGTATTTATTTAAAGTTAGAAACTTTGACCTAATTATGCTAATTTATGCGCAGTCACTCATGCATGAAATTTTGTATATGTACAATCTGAGTGGCCAAGAAACATAATATGGTATTAGAATTGCTACCATGATAACAGAATTCAAAAAAATGAGAAAATGTTATAATGGTAGATTAAAGGATATTGATAAAGGGATGGAAAAAAAATTTGATGACATGCTTAACCCTATTTCACATGGGGTATAGTTGATGTTTTGGCATGGGGGGATGTTTTTCGCCCCCCCCCCACTCTTTTTCTCTGAAACTACAAAAGATATAACAATTTACTCTATTGTTCTTTGGACAATAGCTTTTCAAATATAATAATAATGATCAGCTAGTCAAATTGCTAGGCAATCAAAAAACAGGAGAATTGGCAAATTTATAGCTTCTTAACAAGAAAAATTATATTTAATTAAATATTCGACCAATTTTGATGAAAATGGTGTTAGATAGTAGGAAACACAATGTAAAATCAAAATGTTTACTTTGAAGCAATTTCAAGTATCTGGTTTTAGAACAATTAGCATTTAATTATCTCTTTGTTCTCCCGACGGATTGTCACTGCAGTTTCTTCATAGTTATCTTCTTTTTTCTAATCCATATAGACTCCAAATTCATGATACAAGCAAACTAAAGCTAATTTGATACAAACTGTTTAATTCATACACTTATTTATTTCATAAATGACCTTATCAATGTAAATGACGTTATAAATAATGAATTTTGCTTATGTCAAATTTTACTCATTGTGGTGAATCGAATTTCACATGTTTCAAGAATTTCAGACAAGAAACAAAAACTTTATGGACATTTTAACATTTTTTTGTTGACCACTCTCCAAATATGGTGCTGTTCTAGTCACGTGATCAACTTTAAAACAATAATGTACTGACATTATAATTGGCAACCAAATTTCATTAAAAGTGACTTTGTCCCACATGTGGAAAAGGGTTGATAATCGAGTTTAGGTGATATTTCAAAAGATGGAACACTTGCTGGAACACAAGGCTAAAGTCTGCAATATCGTTTGCTTAAATTCGTACTGGGTGTTCCATAAAGTTCTTTGCCTGCTTAGGGCCCAGATAACATTTTCTCGTGTACCTATTTCAAAATTGTTCCACTCTGTAAAACGATTGATTTCGAAATTTGCATTTGATCCAACAACGAAGTAACAAAGCTAGCCTTTGCTGGTGATACACTGAAAAAAGTTGGATGGATACAATGTAGGAATTATTGCCAGAAAGTACTGACCTGAAAATATAGGGTATACGTGTCCTGGTTGCCGCCACTGGTTTGCAGTTAAAGAGGATAGGGTCCGGTTGGGGGTACAAGACAAAAAATGGTTAGGGTACTATAACATTTCCGCTCACATCGTTGGTTTCAAGGCAAACAATCCTCTTTCTGAGCATGGATCCTTTGTAAAGTGATGTTCGCCCATTATGCCCAAGTCGCCACGAACTTTTGAATTTGCTTTGGTTTCATAGTAGATTTTCTCTCAAGAGACAGGGCTTTTTAAAAATCAAGTGAGATTAAAAAAATTTAAACCGCAAGGTACAAAGCGAAAGAAAAAATTAAAGAGTGTACAAGAAACAGGAACTTGACAATTACTTAAAGAGTCGATTAGAGATTTGCACAAACAATCTTGTTTGGTTTCAATGCAAAGTGTCAAAGAATGATAAAACTGATGACAGCAAAGATTTCCCGTGAAATTGCAATTTGATTACTATTCCCCAGTCCCCTGTAATGTCATTTCTGTTGCTACTACGCTATAATGGCAGGCGCGGATCCAGAGGGGGGCCGGGGGGGCCATGGCCCCCCTTAAGGCTAAGAGTTCTCTTCAAATAAATGTTCCTTTTTGATGAATAAACGGACCAAACGCAACCAGAACATAACTACAAGTCTAACAAGCTTACAAACTAAAGTAAAATTGTCCAAAAAGTCTGAAAGAGATGTGAAACGGAACGAAAATCTCAATGCTTGGAGATCGAGATCAAAAATCACGTACTTCATCCACTTTATCAGAGTATCCGAGTGATAACGAACTCAGTTCTTGAAGATAATTTATAACAGATTTCGCTCTGTTAATAATGGTAAAAACTTATGTCTTCTGTTGTGATTGTTATATAGTGTCAGTCAAAGTATTATTTAACCAAGAAGAACACAGTTTAGAATACAAGTGACATTTGTAAAAAGTAAGTACTGAGTTATGAGAGCTTGAATAAATTAATGGGTCACTTCAGTTTGGGAACCAGGGAACTTACTTTTAGGAATTTTATATAACTGTCAAATGCCTTCGGATATTCCAAAGAATTACAAGGTATTCCAAAAAATTTCACTACATTTTGATTAAATATTGAAAAAATAGCCAAATAATTAACGGGTTTCAAACTGGTCCCTAAGAACCTTAGATTAATTTTTGACACTGCAATTTTGTAAATCCGCTAAATATTCACGGAGTTATGAGTTTTGGAAGTTCGAGTTTGTGCGAAAGCTGTAGCTAGAGGCTTCTCGATAGCATTTATAATGAAAGTAGTATGGGGCAATTATTTGTTTCGTTTCTAGTTTATTTCAGAGAAAACCTAATGGGATTTGGGAAGGATTACTGATAGCATAACGTCTTCTAAAATCAATGCTGAGGAATTCTGTTGAGCAAAGTTTAAAAATGACTCAGTCTCTCGTCAGTTAAGTTTTGATTCGATGTTGTTTGGATACTTGGATTTTTCAGCGAATACTAACAATTGTTACAGGAAAATTACTTTCGAAGTCCTATTTGGTTAGCTCTGATATCAACGAGAGGTAAGACAGTGGATAAGCTTCTTTTACGTCCACTTACGAGCAGATTTTTACATATCAAATCATTCANACTAACAATTGTTACAGGAAAATTACTTTCGAAGTCCTATTTGGTTAGCTCTGATATCAACGAGAGGTAAGACAGTGGATAAGCTTCTTTTACGTCCACTTACGAGCAGATTTTTACATATCAAATCATTCAGGGCAATCTGGTTTCAACTGTCTCACAAACTCGAGCTTTAAAAGCTCGTAGGTCTTAGGGACATGCTTATGTCACCAAAGAGCAAGTTCATTTTTGATCGTTATTTTTCAATTTTTAATCAAACGTGGATCAATTTCATTGGGAAACTCTGTGTAACTCGTTTTTTGTGGCAAATGCTTCACTTCTAAGGTTGTGGAGCTTTCTTCAGCCATAAACATTCTCTAGCTGAAGCTTGTGATAATTATTTTATGGTCCCTCATTTTCCTAATTGATTGCCCTTTAGATTTGCCCAAAAAATGCTAGTTTGTATTTCAGGAAAAATAAGTATTAAATGATGAGCAAAACGATCTAAAATAGAGCAGCAAGAGCGTTGCCCACGTTTTCCAAGGGTTTAAAGGGCGTGGTCGCAAAAATGTTTCCTGGGGGCTTCGCCCCCAGACCCCCATTGTTCCCCAAATGGCCCTCCCCAAACTCTAATCCTGGATCCGCTCCTGTATAATGGGTGGCATAACTCTAGCTAAAAAAACAGTTTTCATCGCCATTTTTCCAAAACACTTCCTCTTAAAGGATTCGGTTGCTTTCTTAACCAAGTATCAGAAACACCAGTATTGTGTCTTTACCATGTAGCCAAAAGTGGCATCGAAACTTCTGTTCAAAATATGCAAATACAGGTTATGGCAAAAAGAGGTTCATCATTTCAGATCACCGCTGTATAGAAAGTGCTACAATTTTCCTCTGTTGTAGTTTCCTCTAGCAATGTTTGTTTCCCATTGAAAACTTTGAATTAGGGACATTTAAAAGTTATGTGCGCCACTTGAATATGGTTACTATGACGTTGCACTATGACGTCTAATATGGTGTACTTAACTTAGGCAGTGCAAACTCTACAGCCCTGGAATCTATTGGACGAAATCTCAGGAAAACCGTGAGAATAATCGATTTTGCTAAGCGACAGGCATACAACCAATCCATTTTTACAAAACTCGGGTTGCTAAATTTTGACGATACCTGCCAATGCGAAGTTGCAAAATTCATGTTTGATGTTAACTCAGGCGGTAATTTCCAAAATTGTTTTCAAAAAGCAAGCTTAATACACAGTTATCCAACTCGAATCTTTTCCATGGGAAAATATGTAATTCCTCGTAATACCACAAGCTACAAATAAGGGGCTGTTCTTGTCACGTGACTACATTGATGACAATGAAACATTTGAAATTTGATAGCCTATTAAATTCAAGAAAAGTCAGTAAGTTTCAGCAATCTAGCTCTTTTCAGCTAAGAGTTATAGTTCATGAATCAAGTGGGGGGCCATAATAGCGCCCAGGGTAAAATAGGGTTAATCGAGCACGTATCCTTTGTTTTACAAAAGTCGCCCAAGCTGTAGCAGAATACCCTTTTTTACTCACCCAGTAGGTTTTGCGAAAAAGTTTGTTATTGTTAGTGCGCTATTTTTCTATAAGTGAAGTATTACCCGACATAGGGTCGCCCTTTACCACCAACAACAGAAGCAAAGTTGAATATTCACGCTGGGGATGTAGATGATCATGGTTCGTCATATTTAATAGTTTTGGACAGTTTTGCTAAACAATCTCACCTTGTTATTATGAAATTTGGTTCTTTTATGTTTCTGAAATATAAACTTTCATTAAGATGTTCATAGCGCCCTTTACCGTCCTTTTCACCCATTACCACCATTGGAGAATTACCAAAACAGGCCCGTCGGAACGAAATTCATATTGGGGGGGCTGAAAGTAAATGCAAGCGGAGCAAGCAAAAATGTGGGTCTGGGATAGACTATTACGTTGAGTCCTAGTAATCCGGGGGCTTGCCACCGGGGAAATTTTTGTGACCACGCCCTTTGGATCGTCGGAAAACGCCCCTGTCGTGAAGAATTTGCCATTTAAAGAAGCAAAGGATTGTCACTGACATAAGGTTTTTCCTGGAAATTTTGAAAACAGGACTCCAAAGTCACTTAGAAACAGATCATTTTTAATTGTATGATATAAACAGTATAGCTTAGTAACTTCTGGTGGTTCAAATGAGAACTTTGATAGCCTCCTTGATTAAAATTAAGTTTAAATCTTCATTTCCATAATCTTTACTCTTGCAGCCATTTTTCAGCAAAGGAAAGAAACGAACTTTAGCAAAATTATTGGGGGGACTGAAACCCCCCCAGCTCCCAATAATAATAATAATATCCGACGGGCCTGAAAAACATAGGGAATTGGCATTTCCTACTTTCAGTTTGTTTCAAATTCGGTCACAGACAATGCGGTCACAGAGCAGTCAGTCCGCATTATGCGATGATGTTCATGTGAATGATGCTCGTCGTACTTTAGGCAGTAATGAAAAGAACTGAATGTTGGTACTGGATGGTTGGCCTATCTGAGTGCCAGGAAAAAGAACCCCCGCTCTTTGTCATTTGGTTGTACATTGTAGACGTTTCGTTTCATGTTTCAGATCAACAGTGAAAAATTTAATTCGCATTTCTGGTGGAATTATCAATGAAATCGTGACACATGCTTACCGAAATAACATTGAATTCAGTGGCGGATTTAGGGGGGGCAAGTGGGGGCAACTGCCCCCCTTCACGAGGAAAACTCAGCTTGGCGCCCCCTTTTTGGCGAGAAGTGCGCCCCTCATCGTGACCCTAATGCAGTCTTTTATGAATGTTTCGAACAAATCAAGGCGTTATTTAGTAGAAAAAACCAAAGAAGTTTCTTAACCAAGAGTCCAAAAATTTTCGCACACCTTCGGAGCGCTTTCTTTCTATTCTATTTTTGGCGCCCTCTCCGCATGTTGAGAATCCCTTATTTCCCTGTGTTGTTTGATTTGAATAATATTACTTCGGCCAAGAGAGACCAATGATATCACACTGAAAATCTTGGCCCTATTTAGGCACATGGTACAACATCTGGTAGCACCAATTAAGAATGTAAATTAAGCTTTCTTCTTCAAATTTATAATAAGTTTTCATCGCTGTGAGTTGACTATTGAAAGCAGGCCTGGGCAGTGATTCGATTGATGCATACACAAAATAGGGCCACTTTTTTCGCTGTTTCATTGTTTCATTATGAGTCAATGTTGAGCAACGTTTACCGAAAGGAAACAAAGGGCTGAGGTAATCAGTCGAATATAATGGCATAATGGTTAGCCACGGTTTGTTAGCACCAAATGTTGAATTCAGGAAAGAGGTTTTGCCAAAAAGACGAGAAATGCAGTTACAGGGGTCCTAAAGTTCTGCCTCCTACCAAGATGAAATTTGTCTTTATTACTTGTCAATGTACAGGGTTGTAAAGTAGTTGCCATGTAATTGCACATGCTTATAATTATGCCATGTATACAATAGAAGCATATTGGTGTTATCCACCAGTCAACTTTGAGGTGTGAAATTATAATTTTATTTTATTTGACATCAGTAGACGATTGTGCTAAAGATGACATTGGGAATTTTTGGGGATTGTCTCAAAGAATTTCAATTGATTTGATTGGTTGATTTACCATGAGACGCAAAGGATCATGGTAAAAAATTACCTGACGCCATCTTTAGTGCAATTGTCTATTGTGAATGTGTTATGTTGTTAGTGTACATAAGAATTTGTTATAAGAACATAAGAACATAGTGTACATAAGAACGAGTTTGTTATAAATAATCGAAAATCAATGCGCCTGCAACGCTTGCAGTCAATAGATTCCATAATGCAGTCTCTTGCTTCATGTTAGTGTGTATTAGGGCTTGCACTATTGTAAAACTAACGTTAAAAAAGGTATTATTATTATCGACTATGATTTGAGAGGCTCTGTGTATGATTTGTTTAAGCACTGGATCAGATTTGAAATTTATGAAAAATCGATAGAGATCCTTCACGCATTATTGCTTGCTTATAAAATTCGCCGTGTACTAATTTTTTACATTACTCAGTCCTAATAAACATTTTTTACTGTTGAGAACGCGATAAGAATATGCTAGGTTTTGCATGCCTTACCCCCGGTCTTAGGTGTGTTTCCTGCTTTCAGTTTCTCGAAGGTTTTGGCCTATTTCTATGGTTTTGGCGTAGAAATTTAGGGGCACGTTGACACCCACGGTGTGAGACGTATCTGACGTAATATGATGATTTCCGGTGACCGTCATTTCTAATATTCTTACGTCACCAATCAAAATGTCCTGCCTAAAATCAAAACAAATACCTGGTATGAGAGAATAAAGTTAAACTTAAATATAGTATTATTTTGGGGTAAGTTCACACCTAGAAGCTGATGGGTGTATTATTTCAGGGTAATTTGACACCTAGGTGAAAGAGGGAAGCCAGAAGGTGACGTATGGAATGATTTCCGTGTTGTCTTCACTTCCAGTAATCCTACGTCACCAATCAACATGTTCTGCCGAAAATCAAACCAAATGACAGGCATGAGAAAACTTAGATATTATTTAGGGCATTCAAGGGAACGTCACACCTTGGAGCTGATGCGTAACATAGGCAAGTCACAATATGACGTACACTGTTGTGACACGGTCGACTCCCGTCATTGTCATTTTCGGTCGTATTGCGTCACATTAACATGTATAGCATCATTTCAGGGTGGGTTCACACATAGGGGCTGATGAGCGAGAAAGAGGGAAGCCAGAATATGATGTACACTGTGTGATATCCCCTTCACCGTCATTTCTAGTCATCATACGTAATTAATTAACATGTCCTGCCTCGAGTCGAAGCAAATGCCTAGCATGAGAAAACATGAGAGCCAACATGAGAACAAATAAGAAAACACGAGAGCAAACATAGATCAAACTTATATTTTAATCATGATGCTTGTTTATTCAGCTAATAATATGTTGACAAAGCAATGACCAGATTTATAATTAGTCGGCAGGGTCACCCTGGGGAATGTCTTCGCAGTACAGTGGAGGGTGCCAAGTACAGTGGAGGGTGCCCAGTACNAGTTCTGTTCTATTACCCGGCGGCAATGGATTTCTCTTAGTATTGTTTGTAATTTGATTAACAACCTTAAAAAACTTTTTGCTGTCATGGGCACATTCTTCTATTTTTGACTTGATAAAGGAAGATTTCAACTCTCTTAATTTATTATTGTAACTTGATCTCAGTGTTTTAAAGGCTCTAAGATTTTCCTGAGACTGTTGTTTGTGCCACTTTTGTTCAGCTTTACGCAAAGAACGTTTCAAAACCTTCAGACTAGGGTCATACCATGAGAGGAGGGGTCTAACTGTAACCATCTTGGTTTGAAAGGATATCTTTTATGTGGGAAGAAAACGATAAAATCGGATCTTCAAAATCGGTTCAGTGTACGATTTATCGTGGCCTGTCAATAGTGGATAGTTCTTTTTGGCGCACCCAGTACCATGCCAGCAAAGGTTTTTGAGATGGGTTTCAGCTTATGGAACAAATTCTTTTGAGGCCCCTTCGGGGCCCCTTTTGGTCGGGGGCCCTTAGTTCTCGAATTAAGGTACCCTAAACTGCGTTACGCCACTGGTTCTGATCCTGATGGTCTGGCCAATGTTTTCTTGAAGATTGGACCCCCTGTGATAGCTGAATCCATATGCGACATTTTCAACCTCTCCCTGGCCACTGGTGCTTTTCCAGACAGCTGGAAAATTGCGCGAGTTCCCCCTGTCTTCAAGAGCTGTCAACAGGATGCCAGTTCAAATTACAGATTGGCCTATATCAGTTTGGCCATTTCTAGCTAGGCTATTCCAAAAGTTGATTGTTTGAAAAAACAAATGAAAGACACACACAATGTACGCGACAGGCGACTAGAAATGACTTCATTCTTCCGAAGACAAAACTAAGTGTTGTTAAACGCACCATAACATACACTGGCGTCACCACCTGGAATAAGTTCCCACAAAATTAACAAGAGATATTGCCAGCTGAAAATTTGCAGTGAATGAATAATATGTAGGAGCAAAACGTTTTAAAATCAAACTCAATTAAAATAAACGACCTTTGTCAAAAGGTGTGATCGTACATGTTTAACAGGATTAGAATTGTCAAGAAATAGTCAATAGATTTAGATGAAAATTTTTTCAACGTCAAATCAAATCAAGTGCATTGATAAACTAGTTTTAGCTTGTCCGTTTATTTAGCTCAAAGGTAACTTGTCCAACATGATAAGATAAACTGCAACTTCAAGCATTTCTCTTTTTCTTATGACTCTGCATACAGATGGAGGACATTCCTGTCCAATGGAAATAGAATTTAGTTGGCAACTAATACACTCAAAACAAATGCAGGGAAACATCCATAAAATTTTTCTTTTGCGATTTGATGATTAATGATTCTACCATATTATATCTTAAACTATAGGGGCTTTGTAATACATTCATTTTCATTTTCCTGACAAACGAACCGTTATACAGAGAATTAATTTTATTCTGAATCAATTTTAATCAGAATGAATTTTAATCAGGATCAATCTTAATCAGAATCAATCTTAATCAGAATCAATTTTAATCAGAATCAATTTTTTCTGAATAAGTAGAGAGAATTGAGTTATGAATCTATAAAAAGAAAGAGAGTGAATGCCTAGAGAAAGTAGGTGATTTGGGTGATTTGGGTGACGAGGGTATTGTAGTACTTAAATAGACGGAGAGAGTAAAAGAGGAAAAATTAAATTTCTCGAGTGCCTGGAGAAATTGGGTGTTATGGGTGATTTGGGTGAACAAGTTATTTTAGTACTGAAAGAGAAGGAGAGAGTC
>REGM01000302.1:214547-229511 GCA_004194415.1 Aurelia aurita
CACGGCAAGAACAGGCAACGTTTCTGCATAGTTTATATGTCGGAAATGTGTAAGAAACGGACAAATTCTGAGGATTTATCACTTAGAGATTTGATGGAAACTCGAAATTTCTGCTTTGATTTCTAACATAAAAAATCATCGGAAAGGCACATTTCCGTTTCCTTTAAATCTCATATCAGAAACGTTGACATTTCCAACATTGAGAAACCATTGTGAGATCTCCCGTTTCTTGCCGAAATGCTACATAGACTGAGCGTTTCGGAAGATAAACGAAACGTTTTTCCTATGAAATGTGAACATTTCTTGGACGACACTAAAACTGGTATCTTGGGAAAACCACTCAATTTCTACCATGGAAAGATCTCTTCACGCAAATTAAATATCTTTCAGTTAATTAGGCACCATTTTCACAGTGGATATAAAAATTAAACGAAGAGTGAAAATTTCATGTTTGCAAAATTCTGCTGTGATCTCTCTTTAACAGACAGAGAGAATAGTAAAGCCTTGATCAAACGCATCCAACATTTCATCCAACGTTTACTTCCAAAAAAATTGAAAGTTTATCGATGTTTACAAGAGGGGTGGTTAAACGCATCCAACATTTCATCCAACATTACATCCAACATTTTTAGTAAAATCCATGATCGTTATTCGCCTGCGCAGCGACATGTATACAAATGATAAAAAAGATGCTTAATGCAACATAAAAATTAGATTGGCTGACTTCGAAAGCAACATGTAGAAAATGATTGAAAATGGCGGTCAAATGACAGAATAGCAACTATTTAGAACATTCTGCGCATGCCCACAAATGACATGTTGGGTGAAATGATGGATGAAGCAGTCCAAATGCATCCAACACTCCATCCAACATTTGAAAACAACACTTTTTTTATCTCAATAATAATCAATCTATTTAACGTTGGCGCTACATAGCTATGTACAGTAAAAACTAAAAATAGTTTTTTATAATTTTATATATAATTTTTATATTTATAATAATTTCATTACATGACTGGTGGAGTAGAAAAATTGATGCAAAAATGTGCTCACTCTTTAAAAATATTTTCAACAAAACTAACTGCCCTGTCACCCACGTTCTCCAAAAAAGTATACATGCCCCGTACTTCTAAGTGTTACCTGTTATATTATGGATGAATAAGCTAACAACCGTAACATTAATTCGCATAGACTGGTGAGAGATGTAAAATCGGCAGTTGCTGGAAGAATGTTGGAAGTTTTTGTCTTGACACATGTGGGCAATTGTAGTGGTCCAGTCATCGATCCTACCTCTACATCGATGGAATAATCAGCTGAAGAGGAAGGAGATGGAAAATCAATGAGTTTGTCCAAATAAAGGCATAACCGTGTCCCCTTTGGGATCTCCTTTTCCCGAGGTTCTAACAAAAATCCTTCCTCAGCACCTTCCAACCCACTTTCCCTCACCCGCAGTTTCTTCTCCATTGCGTTACGATCATTCATATTTAACACATCGTTCCATGTTGGCTTGGAGTATCTAACATCACATCCAATTTCTCTTCCTCCTTTGTCGCCATACACTTCCCACTGGCACGTTTCCTTTCCCTGCAGACCCATGGAGAAATTGCTCTTAGAACATCTTTTGGGTGTTCGAAGAGGCCCCTTTCTTCATCCTGTGTTGTTTTTGTGGCTTTCGCGTACCTTCTTGGAATTCCAAATATACACAAAAGCCATGCCCCTAAGGAGAAGTCTCTCTCCGATATCAACCCAAGATGCACCTCCATGTTCTTTTAAAAGAACACAGACGATGAACCAACCATAAAACCACTTGTCAATGCGTCCTTGGGAATCAAGGTGAGGTATAATTCTCACCTTGTGATATGATGCATTGTCAAGGATTCTTCGAAGAAATCGCAGGGAATTATGACCGATACAAGGTTCAAATATGTTTTTTGGTCACCCTTCCCCTTTGAGGTATCGAATGGTGGCATCCATCTCTGGTGCATCAATGCCTTCAAAGCGACACTCTGCCTTAGGCTGCCAAAAATTCGAATGAATGAAGGGTCCTCAAAACGATCAACCTGCATACCATCAGCATCAGGAAACTAGATTTTGTTCAATGGAAAATCTACTGACCGGAGGAGCTCTGCAGGAAAATCGTAGAGTAGAAGACCCGGAACTGGAAGGGAAGGTCCGATAGCTATGTCATTTAGGTAGCATGGCAGAAAGCTCTGCGCAGTTTCTAAAAACACAGTCGGGGACATGGTTAGCCTGGTGTAACCCAGCTTTTGGGTAGCTGGCCGAGCTCCGCACCAATACTCGCCATACGAACAAGGGATCGTTTGCTGGTATTTGTATAGCGAGCATGCAATTGCCTCGCACGTGAATCGATGCGACAGCAGTGAAGGCCCTCGATGGGCCGTTCCGGATCCACGCTAAGACACCTGTTGCAATGGCACCATTGCAACAACTGCCTGTATAAATCCACCTTTTTCTCCTGAAGCCTCTTGGCTAAGTCGGCCGTTTTGTCATCTCTTGTCGCTACAGAGGATGATCTGCAAATAAAGCGACCGATTCTCCAATAAACTTCGTTTTGAACACAGTTAGAATAATTCAATGCATTGACTATTACCTCTAAGTCTGCATTCGTTGTTTCATCCCAGGAGCACTTCACGACGTCAACTCCCTCCGGAATAAGAATTTTGTCCATGTTTTAAACACTGACATTTGAATTTGTCTTATTTGTTCATCTAGCTCTTCATTTTCATCAAACTTCGCGATATGCATGTGTAGGTCATTCTTCTTTTGCACAATCTCAGCATACGTTAAATTACCAACGTATCGTTGCATCATCGCTCGTTCAGCAACAGTTAGCATTTTCTTTTGATAAGCGTTGAATAAATCTCTATTCAACTCCACGTTATAATCACGCTCATTACGCTTTTTCACCCCAGCTTTAAAATCGTCGAAACAAGTCCACACAGTTCTTTTTTTCTTCTGGACATCATCGCCTTAACCTGTGAAACATTACCCATAGTGAAACATAGGAAGGTTTTCTTTGTTTCTTTACTTGGATTTCATGTCATTATTTAATAAGGAACTCAGTTTATGATGAAATAGCGAAACTAAGCATTATCGTATGATAGGAGTTGGCATTTCACCCCTTAGCGGATGAGGAACCTTCATTATAGACATGTGATACTTTGTGCTTTAAAAGAGAAACGGTAAACAGGTAGGCTAGGTAAGAATCATGGCTTGATACTTCGAGTACCTTGAAATAGATTATAGTACAGGCGACAATTGATCGCAAGTAATGCTTACTTGTTTGTTTTATCGTCTGTGTAATAAAATACTGCGCTAATAAAAAGTGATCATGGGTGGTGTAGTACAAAAATGCATAGGGGACGCTAAGTGGGCATACAGTGTGGTGGAATAGTTAGTAACACGAGTTAAGGTTAGGTTAGCCTGTGTAAGGGTGGAAGGGAGTTATATTTTCAAAATGCTGAAGGGGATGGGGTAGTAAGAACAGATTGGTGTAATAGATTATGAACTTACCCGTGCTGGTTGTTGTTTTTATTTCATTTGGTTCGTTTGTTTCCAAACGTTTGTTTCTGTCACTAACAAAAAACCAGTGTCAATTTCCTAGACACAACAATATGGTTTGACAAAACAAATAATCTTGAAAGTACGCTCTATGTCAAACAAAATGACATCTGCTCGCTCCTCCACAGTGGCTCATACTACCCCGAGAACTGCAAGAGAAGCATAATATACAGCAAAGCTCTCAGGTATCGCAGAATGATTACAAACGGTAGCGACCTCAAAACAACCTTGGCAACCTGAAAATAAATTTGTTACGAAGAGGCTACCACATCACAGCCATTGAACATGAATTTAACAAAGTGAAAAGTCTGTCTCAAATCGAACTTTTAAACATGCCTACCAAAAAATCTATACCCAAGACACCCAACAATAGAATACTTTTACCATTCGTCATCGCCTACGACGACAAATCGAAATCCCTTAACAAAGCACTTAAAAAATACTGGCACATTATCGAAGAGGACCAGTTACTTAGCAGCATATGGCCCAAAAAGCCCTTCTTAGCACTCAAAAGACACACAAACTTGCGGGATATGCTTGTTCATTCTAGGTTCAATGAAGCATGCTGAGACCTCCATGATGGTATCCTGCGGATAGTCCATCGGACGCGGTGGACTGGAGGCGCCCACGAGAAATGGGAGTGTCCCAGTTATAAAGCCTCGAAACACTCTTCCCGTGGTAAACTGGCTGACAATCCGCAAACGTCACCTTGGTAAATACACCTGGACAACTACGATGGAGAGCGTCAGCAGGTTGGGATTATCCTTACATTCTATTTTTCTTATTTATGCATTATGATGTTTTTTTCACTTTTCTGTCACTAACAAAAGATTATTGAATTGTTTTCTGGCATAATCTATCCTGGCAGAGGACTTATCTTACTTTACAAAGAAGACAAAGCTGTGATAAAACTTGCTGCCTACTTCTATTATCTTCAAAAGCTTTGGAATTTTCGTTAATTGAAAGCCCTTGCAAGCTTTGTGCTTTATTTTCATCAGCTTGATGCAACACCTCAACAAAGAAAGTCATGATAATACATTTTACAATGGTGCAGATTTTAAAAGCAGCAACTTTCTGACGCACCAAAAGGTTTTTAACCGGAATGTGGGCATACCTGAAGCTGGCTTTGCAAATGTCTTAGGTCTGCTACCTCTTTCACTCGTTCCCAGTTCCCTCTGTGTTTTAAATCGTGTAAAACGTGATTTGCTGACGTTCCTTTGCTCATTGCTCCAGTTCTTTCATCGATGTACGAGGCTGCAATACTTATATCCAGGCAATCGTCAAAACTTGCCGGTCTTTCGTACTTTCTCTCGACATAGTCCAAGAACTCTCTTACACGTTTTTCATGCCTTTCCACAGTATTCTTGGACATATGAAGGGAGGGCCGCATGGGATTGAGTTGTAATGAATAGAATATGCTGAAGTCTATCAGTTGTTTCTCCACGCTCTCATTCAGCACTAAAGGTAATTTTCTGCGTTGCATTTTACTGACCACCATGTTTTTTTCTCTCTCAAAGGTAACACTCGCACTGGTGCCATCTGTTTTCCCACTCGTAGCGGCAATAACATCTATCTGCGGTGATTCAGTAGAAGTTGAAGGTAGACTCTGCATGCTGGTGTCATTGTTACCATCTCTGGTGTTGCCATCTCTGTTGGGCACCAATATTGGCAGTATCTGTTTACAACTTGTTGGCAAATTTTGTCCACCTGCGCTTGGATTGATCACGTTTTCTTCCTTTGGTCTGCTATCAGATTTATCAAGTCTCCTTTTATCAGAAATCAGGATCTCAACATCGTGTCGCTTCATCAAATAGTGTCCTCCCCGTCTTTTGCCTAATGTCTTCTCTAGGAATGAGCGAGCATCTTCAGTTGCCAGAATGCTCTTTATCTTGCGTCTGCTGGCAAATGATCTAAGGGCTGCGTTTTTCATATCCTTGAAAACCTTGTGAAGTACTTCTTCCTTTGAAAGGAATTCTTGGACGTTGATGTGCAGGCTTGTCAGACCAGCAATACCTAGGGAAGACAGATCAATAATTGGTAGCTGTCCTTCGTGAAACAAAGGTAGCAGCATGGAATACCGACTCAAATTCCCAATCTTTAAAGGAGTGAAACCTCGCCAACAAACTGCTTGCCAGGTATATATAGGCAAAACCNTGTCCTAAAACTCTTAGAAGAAATCAACCCTTCAAAAGCAACAGGATTGGATAATATTGCAGGGAAATTCCTCAAAGATGGTGCAGCTGCTCTAGCAGAACCAATAACTGAATTATGCAATCTCTCAATCCTTAAATCTGAATTTCCTGATGGTTGCAAACAGGCGAAACTAAAACCACTTTTCAAAAAAGGATCGAAAGATGATCCTAAAAACTATCGACCAATTTCTCTGCTTCCGCAACTTTCAAAAATTATAGAAAAAATTATTCATGGTCAAGTACAAAAGTACCTCGATGAAAAGAAAATATTATATAAATACCAATC
Organism: Aurelia aurita; assembly: GCA_004194415.1. Lineage (NCBI taxonomy): Eukaryota > Metazoa > Cnidaria > Scyphozoa > Semaeostomeae > Ulmaridae > Aurelia > Aurelia aurita. Next base: position 220,608 of record REGM01000302.1, read on the forward strand.
CGGCTTTCGCGCGCATCACTCAACAGATACCTGCTTGTCCTACTTGAATGATAAGATCCATCAAGGATTTGAAAATGGTATGTTCACAGGCATGATTTTGATTGATCTTCAAAAAGCATTCGACACAATTGACCATGAAATTTTCCTAGATAAAATGGCATGTCTTGGCTTTAGTGACTCTACCATTTTATGGTTTAAATCTTACCTCCAGGACCGATCATTTTCTGTCAATATTGGAAAAGAATATTCAAAACCTGGTAATTTGTCATGTGGGGTTCCTCAGGGGTCAATTCTTGGTCCACTCATATTCCTCCTTTATGTGAATGACATGGCGCGGGCAGTTAACTGTGATCTGCTTCTGTACGCAGATGATTCCTGCTTAATATTTAGAGACAAAGATATAGAGCAAATAGAGACCATCTTGAATAAAAACTTCAACTCTTTGTGTGATTGGTTTGTAGAAAACAAGCTAAGCATTCACTTTGGAGAAGACAAAACCAAATCCATTCTTTTTGGACGAAAGAAATGCAAAAACATGAAAAAGCTTGAAATCAGGAGGGGTGAAATTAAGATTAAACAGCACTCAATGGTCACATACCTTGGATGTGTTCTGGATGAAAATCTCTCTGGGGAATCAATGGCAACTAAAATGCTTGGGAAAATAAATGGCAAGCTGAAATTTCTGTATAGAAAACAAAACTTCCTGGATAACTCCCTTCGCAGGTTGCTTTTAAATGCTCTCATCCAACCCCATTTTGATTATGCATGCACCTCATGGTACCCGATGTTGAATAAGAGGCTGTCCAAAAAAATCCAATCCGCTCAAAACAAATGCATTCGTTTCTATTTGGATTTAAAAAACACGGCACATGTTGGGGCTACTGAATTCAAAGCTATAAATTGGCTCCCCACAAAGAACAGAATAGATCAACATATATGTGTAAACATATTGAAATTTTTCAAAGGAACGGCTCCAGCTTACGCCGACGAAATATTTCATCCAGTCGACCAGAGCCGAGTTACGCGAAGATCTAAGCTTAAATTAAACCTTCCATTTCGCAAAAGTAACACAGGTCAAAAATGCCTATCTTACCTGGGGCCAAAAATATGGAATAACCTATCTTCTGATTTAAAATCCACAAACAATGTCAACTCGTTTAAACACAAGATCAAAGACGATATTTTCCAAAATATTCAGAGAGAAGAAAATGACGTATATATGTTCTACTAAGACCTTACGTCCTCTCTCAGATTCATGATTTGGCCTTACTAAATTACGGATGATTTTTTTTATTTTATTTTTTAGCAACCACCTCTGAGGGGACCATTATTGAAATATGGTAAATTTGACCTTTTAATGCTATCCCTGCCACTACAATTAGGGGTGTTTTTTACAAGTATTTATTTATTTCGTATTAAAATTGTAATGTATCTATTTTTAGCTTTTAAAACATTGTAAATTTTATATTTTAGTGTCAAATTGATACATACATACATACATACATAATCAACCAAAGAGGTGAGCTCCATATATGCAATTATATGAAACTTCAGTGGTGCTTTGATTCACGAGTCTTTGAGAGGACTTGCCATCGCTAGTGTAAGACTGTTATCAAATGTGACAAGAACCATCCTCCCTTCCCTAAGCTTCTTTTGTTCCTTGAAATCTAAGTCCTGAGGAAATGCTAAAGGATAAACTCTAACAAGATCTCCGGGTTTATCATTGCATTTATTTTAGATTCTTATTGTTTATTATATTTGATACGTTACTTTTCTTTGTAAATCACCAGAAACTTTTCGTATACAGGGTGTATAAAAAAATACAAACAAGTTTTTCATGCAGTTGCATAGGACATGCTAGGCAATGGTCCACAGGCACAAACACGAAATGAACTGCTACAAATGATATGTTGAAGCACATTTTCATACATATAGAACCAATATATACGATTACAGTCAAACGAAAATTAAGTGATAGGATACAAATATATGTCTATACTGATATGATACATACTGATAAGATAATTCAGAAATATACCATGACTTTATAAACGTTTCGATATTCATCTTCATCGGTATTGTTCTTACAACAACTTGGGGACCCACCTAAAAAACCTACATTATATTAGGTTTTTGTAATCTAGGTTTTTAGGTAGGTTCCCAAGTTGTTGTAAGAAGAGTACTGATGAAGATGAATGACGAAGCATTTACAAAGTCCTAGTATATTTCTGAATTATCTTTTTAAAATGTTTGCATGCTTAGGTGAATTTGCTCAACATTGAAAGGTCCTAAAAGCCTCCCAGAATGCAGTTACCTTCTTTGGGAGTACATTTCTCAATCCTTCGGCTAATGAGGACCATCCCCAGATTCACGACGTCGTAAAATCGTCTTTCTCTCACGTCAAGGAATTCCGAGAAGAGCTGGTGTACCTTGTCCTTGTCCTCTGGCACTGCGTTGATGATTTTGGCGACTGGTAGTGCCACGTGCATGAGAAACGCAAAATTTCTTGGATCTCGAATGTTCGCTGTCATATCCATTCTCGCATCTAGTAGGGCACAAGGGGGGCATAATGCCCCCTTTTTTGACACAACTGATCACCTGGTATTTGGCCTTCGCCTTCTTTCATTAGTGTCTCGTATGGGCAATTCGTGCATGTGCACAAACCCCTTATGGCATGACTTTTTACAACCTGATGAAATACAATAGACGATCATTACCAACTGCATTTATCAGTTTAATAATCATGGCAGCGGGTGTGCAAGAAGGTTTCCCTCTCTGAATGAGGCTACTTTGGAAACCACTGAATATTGACATGAATTGGCAACAAGACGATTTTGAAAAACTATTATTCACACACGCATGTCACCCAAAGATGTATACCCAAAGTTATGCCGGTCTTTATTAGGCACTGGAGAACAACCTCATGAATGATTCAGGGCATTATTCAATGGTTTCAAGATAGAGAATTTTCAAGCAAGTTGTTTGGTGTTGTTTTGTTTTGTTTACTTTGATTTTGTTTTGTGTTGTTGTTTCCACGGTCTCTTGCGACAGTTTTGTTCAAATATGTTGAGTTGAGTTGATGGATGATTTTTTCGACGAAATGCCTTCGCGAAAGTGACACATTTCTTGGTAAAATAGTTTTGAATGAATGGAATGCAAAATGTCTCCTGTTCGATTTTCTAGAGGTAGCTTAACTCAGCATGATCTAAATTACTTCAGCTAACCGATTGCTTGGTTAGCTGAAGTAACTAGATAATATGCTGAGTTACAAAAGTGATTACATAAAAGTGCCACACTTACATGCATCATGTAGGACTTCATATCCTTCTCTGATAGTTTAAGTTGTCCTGTGAGTGCTAGGCGACCTTCTTGTGGCATATTCTCCTTGAAATATTTGCCGGCATTTGCGAATGTGGCTGCGTCTGTCACCCACTTGAATATGTCATAAGTTATCCCGTTCTCTGCTGGCTTGATGGCTCTCACCACTGCTGCAGTTAAATCATTTCTGCGACGGAATGCCTTTGCGTCGGCCAAGGTTTGGAGCGGGGCGGCGGCTTCTTCTTCCTCGTCGGTTGTGTTTGGTGAGGATGGTGCTGTTGCTGGGGTTTTTGGGACTTTTCTGGGAGGGACACGGACAGGAGCAGGGTTGCCTTTCCTCTTTAAATCCTTGTAGATATCTATTCGTCTAAATTGCTGGACAAGGCGCTCGCAGCCCTCTTTGATTTCTTTCGGGTCTTCTCCGTGAAATAGAACGCCTGAAAAGTAAGGAATCAGGTACTGAATAAAGCAAATATCATAACCTATCTATAAGTCAGTGACTGAGGACAATGATGAGGGGTTCACTGAGATATTGTGATATATTCCAAGAGTACTAATAATCGTAATTCTTCGGTGGTGATCGTAATTCTTAATAATCGTAATTATTCTGTTGTGTTTTGCTACATTTGTTATTGCATAGATTTCTTTGAAGTACGAAGGCAACTGGTAAGGCGGTATTTTATCACATTTGACACAAACTGACGTGTGACTTCTTAAAGGAGTTGCCAATGTTGGGAAAGAAAGTTTCCATGCAAACTGTTGCATCTCGCTTAAACGATTTGAAGCTTTAAGCGGTATGCCTCGATGAGTGCATGTTTTTGTTTTGTTTTTGGGGGAAATGGCAGGGCGACAAACACAACAGGTTTATTTCAGAACTCCTGAATTATGGTGTATAAGCAAGCGCATTGTTTGGTGTCTCACCTGCAAGATCACGTTCGAGCTGGCTTGAAAGTGGGCTGTCGTGGTCCTCGTCTAGCTCTTCTTCATCAGGATCATCGTTTCCTGGCTCCGCGGCATCTGTTCTCATTCTCACTTGTAAGATTTTGTCATTGATGTTGGCTAGCGTCGCCGTTGTAACTGGTTGAAATGTTACAAAACTGATTCCATACCTACGAAAGAGCAAGCAGTTGATTGTAAAATAGGTGTAGATTTGCGAGAGATAGACGCTGCATCGTTTGTCATGAAGCACTTCAAGCTGTCGTCTGTTGCAAATGGGCCATTCATGGTTATGGCCCATATCTGACGATCACAACGTTTTGCTGACCGTATGTCCCGGAAAATAGTCATTAAGAGGCGAAGCTTGTGATGCATAGATTGGATTCATTGAATTATTGAATTATTAAATTTATACTATTTTTTGTATAATTACATTTTCACATTCTACTATACTATACTATACTATACTATACTATACTATACCATACCATACCATACCATACCATACCATACCATACCATACCATACCATACCATACCATACCATACCATACCATACCATACCATACCATACCATACCATAATATACTATACTATACTATACTATACTATACTATACTATACTATACTATACTATACTATACTATACTATACTATACTATACTATACTATACTATACTATACTATACTATACTATACTATACTATACTATACTATACTATACTATACTATACTATACTATACTATACTATACTATACTATACTATACTATACTATACTATACTATACTATACTATACTATACTATACTATACTATACTATACTATACTATACTATACTATACTATACTATACTATACTATACTATACTATACTATACTATACTATACTATACTATACTATACTATACTATACTATACTATACTATACTATACTATACTATACTATACTATACTATACTATACTATACTATACTATACTATACTATACTATACTATACTATACTATACTATACTATACTATACTATACTATACTATACTATACTATACTATACTATACTATACTATACTATACTATACTATACTATACTATACTATACTATACTATACTATACTATACTATACTATACTATACTATACTATACTATACTATACTATACTATACTATACTATACTATACTATACTATACTATACTATACTATACTATACTATACTATACTATACTATACTATACTATACTATACTATACTATACTATACTATACTATACTATACTATANATTATATATCAAATGAAAGTACTCATCAAAAGCAATCGAATGGTGCATGTTTGAGATCAATCGGACAAGCGAGGCAAAATCTATGGACGTTCTAAGCTTTTTTTTGTTGACCACTCTCCAAATATGGTGTTACTGTGGTCACGTGATCAACGTAAGAACAATGATATGTAGAAATTTTAATTGCCAACTTAATTTTACTAAAAGTCACCAAGCCTGGTTGTCATATCTCATGTGGTTTTAGCGCAGTGTAGCAAAGTGTGTTAGGGGGGGCGAAAAACGCCCCCCTCCCCAGTACGAATAGGGTTAAGAGGCGAAGCTTGTGATGCATAGATTGGATTCATTGAATTATTGAGTTATTAAATTTATACTATTTTTTGTATAATTACATTTTCACATTCTACTATACTATGCTATGCTATGCTATGCTGTGCTATGCTATGCTATGCTATACTATACTATTATGTATATTTACATTTTACTAGATTTTGCATTTTCCATTAAACTTATGTAGGTTACCATAATGAATAAAGTTACATTCATTTAGATTCTATTAAGTTAAGCTACGTTTTGTTTTCATGTCTCTGTTTGCTTAGAGGTCAAATAAGACGCCTCCCCCTCGCAGCTCCCAATTTAATGGTGGAATTCCGATGATTCAAAGTCCTAAGTTGCAACGTTTGAAGATTCGAGATAGAACAGGTCATCACCATATCCTTTTTCATTTCATGAATTTGATGAAGTGAAAAAAATGCTCTTCGGCTCCACGGAAATGTTTGTTTAACTGAATTACTGTGAGTAATTTATTGAAAAGTACTTTTCAAACACAGCGAGTGAGTTATTAGGTTTGATTTTGTTTTGGAAACAGGAAAAACGGCAGTCTAATCCAAAGAATGTATCCAAAGAATGTATTCAAGATGTTTCGTTTTCGAAGATAAAGCATAACTGTGAATGTACTATCAATCACAGGTATAGTGGTCAACGTTGCAACTTGTGACACTGAACTATCTGAATAAGATTAAGAAAAAGAATTAATTGCCACTTACCTGAATGTGCTTTCCATCACCCTTGCCGGACAAGGGAGGGACTTGTCTATTATTTAAAATTCCGCCTTTCTGCACTGGTGAACCACGGCCGGATGCAGGCCACATGCTTGGAGGTTGTTTCTCATGCAAAATGCGATGATGTCGCCATCAGCCGTTGACCGTATCATCTCGTTCGTTATCCGGCTGGTACACGTCACGTTCCCCTCTGTGTAGCCACCGTGCGCTGCTGTTACGAGCTTCCTGGGGAATCCATGGGTGAATTGTACTGAGCAATCACTCCATTGCGGAGCCCCCCATACCATCACATTGCCCATGATGTTGAGGCGAGCAGCCCACAGGTTATCGTCTGCTGGTGGCTTGCCAAATTTAAGCAGGCCATCCATCGGCCTTCCTGACTTAAGAAAAATTTCGTTCTTCTTCAGGCGCCTCCTAGCTGCCCATGCTTCGGCATCAGAAGACTCTTGCCTGTCCTGCGATTGCAAACGCTCCATGTACTTTTGGTACCATTTTCTGAACAGTGCTGCGACAGCCTCGGAGTTGTTCAGAGTCGTCACTCTCCTGACTGCCTTGCAATCAGGCCTTAGCTCCAGCTGCAGCCGCAACGGTGAGTTGTAGAAGCACTGCTGAAAGTTAAAATCGGTTGGCCGGTCGGGTGAGACAGCGAATGCAGCTGGGAAGAAGGGTTCGAGTTGTTGTTCTTGTTCTGTTGCCTCACTGTTTCTGCCACTTGGCACTGGGTCTCTGGCAACTGCCCCTGCAGCTGTGAGTGACTGTCTGGGTGCTGCTGCTTTTTTAGGTGGCTGGTCGTCTGAAATTTCCTTTGTCTTACACCGTTGCTTCAGGCCGTCAACATATTTCCGTGAATCCTCNTTAGCTCCAGCTGCAGCCGCAACGGTGAGTTGTAGAAGCACTGCTGAAAGTTAAAATCGGTTGGCCGGTCGGGTGAGACAGCGAATGCAGCTGGGAAGAAGGGTTCGAGTTGTTGTTCTTGTTCTGTTGCCTCACTGTTTCTGCCACTTGGCACTGGGTCTCTGGCAACTGCCCCTGCAGCTGTGAGTGACTGTCTGGGTGCTGCTGCTTTTTTAGGTGGCTGGTCGTCTGAAATTTCCTTTGTCTTACACCGTTGCTTCAGGCCGTCAACATATTTCCGTGAATCCTCATATTCCCAGACAATGGCGGCAACGACTTCTTCGTGCCTTGATAAGTAAGGGAAAACATTTATTGGAGATTGGCATTTTGATTATCGCTATACTACTACACACATGTAAATGGACAACCATGTTAAACCATGTTAAATTTCAACCAATCAAATCAATTCGACTTGTTAGAAAGAGCAATTATAATTATTCAACATTCCATAACCTGGTTTAGTCTCAGCTGGTTTAACTTTTCAGTGTGAATAGGGTATTATTCGATTTCATCAGAATATTGATTGCTCTTGTCATAATTAAAGCATAAAGATGTTACGTAAATTATTATTGAACGATGGGAAATCCTTGCAAGGTTTGACAAGATTTGTTTGAAAAGATTTTGCAGCAGAGTTAGTTTCCTACGAATTTCAGCAGCCCGTTTGAACGATTTTCGGAGAATTTAAGAAACTTTAGAAAACTTTTACTAAGTTAGTTTTGCTGTCCTGTCCACTCGTTATGATGATATTGGATACATTTTTGTACTGTTTTGTTGTGTTACTTCTTTGCATCGTTTATTGCACTACTACTAATTTTTGTTTGCCAATATTTGAGCTGACAACCCTTTGCTCACACGACCACCGTTCATCAGTAATCACTAATATTGAATGTGACCCTACATTCAAACTAATTGACAGGAGAGGGGAACTAGAAAGCCATGCACATACCTTGCTTCCTCCGCTGGGCTGTGCTCTTGAGCATCGTCATGCATGTCGGAGTTGTCACTACCATCTCCATCATCATCATCGTCATCATCCTCTGCATCTGCCTTTTCTCCACACTGGTCAATAATCATACCTACAGGGATAGAAACAATGTGATAAGATTTAAGATATCAAAAAGCTGCTCGGAGGGGAGATATTAAGATATAAAGATATTGTGTGATTCTTATTGATCTCAGGAGACTATCAAGAGGCCTCGACAGACTCAATACCGGGTGAGTCAAAAGAGAGTGTATGCGTTTGGAAGGATGTGGCAACAGAAAAATTAGGCTGTGGCCGATATTAAAAACTAGAATGTTAATCTATCAGTTTTATGCTGCCACAGCTCACCAAATGTATATACTTTGTACTTTCTTTTGACTCACCCGGCACGATCACTTGTTTATTTTTCAAAGTTGGGCTTGCACATAGTGCACATGGTCC
>REGM01000302.1:231231-262237 GCA_004194415.1 Aurelia aurita
AGGAGAGGGGAACTAGAAAGCCATGCACATACCTTGCTTCCTCCGCTGGGCTGTGCTCTTGAGCATCGTCATGCATGTCGGAGTTGTCACTACCATCTCCATCATCATCATCGTCATCATCCTCTGCATCTGCCTTTTCTCCACACTGGTCAATAATCATACCTACAGGGATAGAAACAATGTGATAAGATTTAAGATATCAAAAAGCTGCTCGGAGGGGAGATATTAAGATATAAAGATATTGTGTGATTCTTATTGATCTCAGGAGACTATCAAGAGGCCTCGACAGACTCAATACCGGGTGAGTCAAAAGAGAGTGTATGCGTTTGGAAGGATGTGGCAACAGAAAAATTAGGCTGTGGCCGATATTAAAAACTAGAATGTTAATCTATCAGTTTTATGCTGCCACAGCTCACCAAATGTATATACTTTGTACTTTCTTTTGACTCACCCGGCACGATCACTTGTTTATTTTTCAAAGTTGGGCTTGCACATAGTGCACATGGTCCCTAGTTGCCCTCACCCCTGCACGAAATGGCTGCTGATGGTCTGGCTTTTACGTGCTGGCTGGCTAGCTGCATGTGTACAATTAATAATCTTGAAAACAAACTACTGAAAATTACAACCAATAAACGGCACATAGTGACTACTTACCCTGTGCTAGTGATGCCACCTCACTGCTGCGCTCTTCTTCCGTTTCTATTTGTTGGTCCACTTCATGTTCTAGAAAAAGAGAGACAGTGTCGTGTGAAAAAGAGTCCATTTTAAAGAACGGTTTGACTTGTCCAAAATATTATTGCCTAACTAACAAGCTCAGTAGATTTCCTCCCCTCGTCAGCCCCGTCCCCTCCCTCCTTCGCCTTAGTGAAATTAGCATGTTGAATTTATCAATCAATATCTGTTTGTATTCATTCCCAAGGAGCCTTGTAGATCTAGTTGCTTAATGAGGTAGACATCGAAGAAGAAGTGCGTTTTGTTATTTGTTAATTAGAGTAGAGATCGATCGCTGTTGCATAATGATTGTCAAATGTAATGAGCTGAGTTTTTCTGGTTGCCTCTCTTTCTCTTCTTAATTGGAAACAACTTTTTTTTGTGCAAATAGCAGAGGGTATTTTGCGATAACAATTATCTGGCTGATATTCAAAGCTATAGTGTTAAAAGCACATCAAGTAAGACGCCTCAAAGACGCATCAAAGATGCCTGCCTTTTTAGGGGTCTGTGTGGAAAGGATAATTCCACATTCCTTTTTGGTCAATGGTTTACTTGTCATTGAGATTTGTAATCGATATAACGGTCGGTTTCAATTCAATAGCAAGTAAATTATGGACCAGTTAGTTCCAGGATGGAATGTGGATACTCCTTCCCAAACCAAACCCCTAAATGCAATTTTCTAATTTCTGAGTTAGCCTTTGACTGGTAGTGGGTGTGGATTGGTATGGATTAGTTTTGAATACATTTTATTCCACCCCACTCTAACCCAACCCCACCCCACAGAGTTGGAGTGGAGGGGCAAATCACTAAAATAATCAATCAATCTCGTACACTCTCGTCGTAAAAAGTAGTCCCAAAAAGATCTTCAGAAAATCTCCACGAAAATCTTCAGGAAAGAAATCAATCTTATAAATCTATCTTATAAACCAATCTAGGGTTAGGGTAGGGTAGGGTAGGGTAGGATATAAATCTCGTACACTATTTCTGGAGTAATTTGCCCCTCGGTTAGGATGCCTGGCTGGCATTCAAGTTTTCAGCCCCGCTAAGTAACATCGGTGTCAGGAGATATTTAAAAAGTAAGCCGGCAAAATTTCCGAGGCTGCCTAATACAGATGGTAATTGAATTATTGAATGCCATTTAAAACAGGCACCGTTCGTACTTGACACCGTTCCTTAGGTCGGTTCCTTACGTTAAGAATTTTCGGTGTGAGCTAGCTCCGTCTTTTCTTAATGACAACATTTGATGAATCAAGAGTATTTCTATTTCTATTCCTATTTTAATTTGTTTATACACGGTAGCCCCGTCAGTCCGATTGGATTGCTTATCAGGGGGCCGTGTCCAAAAACTACAGATAAGAATTTACACTTAAAATACAAAATTTACAAAAATTAAAATTTGGATTAGGTTCTATTATTTATTCTTTTCTTGAAACTGGCAAGGGAGGGTGCTTGTTTAGCGTCGTGTTCAAGTTGATTCCAGAGTTTGGCTCCACGGAAGGATATCGTCTTTTGCCCATTGCTAGTTTTCCGTAAAGGCAGTGAAAGATCAGTATAAGTATTTCTCAGTGTTTTGATGTTTCTACTCTAGTTTTTAATGAACAATTCAGAAAGATACTCAGGTACATGGCCGTTTAACGACTTGTACAGCATTGTAGCAGTTTCGCTTGTAATAATTCAGGGACAACTTAATGGTTGGAGAAACAACTTAATGGTTGGTCCAGTCCGACTCAAAACTACCTTTAAACTACTACGCATAGCACTACCAAGTACCAAGTACCAAGTAGCAGCATAATTCAATTATTATCATCTGTGTTGGGCTATGTACCTACCTCAAAATGAAAATTTGCCTGTTTGATTAGTTAATACCTTAATACAAACCCGGCCGATTTGGATATGCGAGGTCGTCGCATCTAAAACACTATACAATATTTATTACAGTTACGATCTCCTCATCCAATCCATACAACATATAACTGGAAATAAGATGGAAATAAAACTCTGGCTGTCTGTCTGTCTATCTATCTATCTATCTATCTATCTATCTATGTGTACACAAAATTGAAAATAAAAATGAAAATACTCTCTTTGCAATAAAAAGCACGCACTCACTCACCTGATCCACACTCGTCTGGCTTCTCGACGTACATCTTCTCTGGTTGTGCATCTTCATCGGCTCTTCTAGACGTCATCTTCTCTCTTCTTTGGTTTGTTCGATTTCGCTCAAATGTCAGTCAATGCGTTCTCTCTTTCAAAGATGATGGATGATACTCTGAATGCTGCCACAGAATGCTTATCCCTGGGAAAGGGACCATATTTATAACGGTCGCTGCGGACCTCGAAACTGCCCCGCTTGGAAGGAATACAAACAAAAGAGCTACATCAAACAATAGGCCACAGGTCACCTGCTCTCACCAGGACGAGGTCAAGGGTCACTCTCGCAAACACCCTTCCTTCACAAAACAAGGGTTTAGAAAGTTGATGTTTGTTGCAGCCAAAAGGCAGGTCAGGTGAGCTGTATTCTATCCTAAAGTTTATTCATTTATTGTTGTCTAACCCTAGGTTCGAACCTGCCCAACCCAAGTAGCCTGCATTGCTTTTTCCCGACGGGTTCGGCTTACCAAAACCTTAACTAAATTAGGCCCAGCCAGCCTATTATTGTGTATATTTCGCATGCGTGCGAATTTTACAGTACTTCCCTTCCTGTCCTTCTAAAGCCTTGGTCAAACGCATCCAACATTTCATCCAACATTTACTTCCAACAAAATTGGAAGTTCATCGATGTTTATTTATTTACATTACATTACAAGAGGGGTTAGTGGTCAAACGCATCCAATATTTCAATTTCATCCAAATTGAAAATATATTTCTAGTAAAGCGATGATCGTTATTTGCCTGCGCAGCGACATGTATACAAATGCCTGATGCAAAATAAAAATTAGAGGTAATGTTGAAAATGGTGGTCAAAGGACACAATATCAACTTTTTAGAACGTTCTGCCCATGCCCACAAATTAAATCCAACATTCATTTTCAGCATGTTGGATGAAATTTTGGATGCCTTTGACCTGGGCTTTACTGTTCAAAGTCTAGTCAAGCAAGTTGACGCACCTGCAGGCAATGGCTACTCGCTATGATTTGATAGATATGATAGATAGAATATCTACTTATTATGGTAGTATAACTTCACTCTTACTCTTTAATATTAAAAGTCTAGACTGTGCCCCACTTTTTCACACCCTTTTGCCCCCATTTTCGTGCAAATCACAATTTCCCCCCCAAAAAAAAATTCCACCCTTGTACATTTTCTCGCTCATTTCACATTTCATTTAATTTCATTCATGTATAATTCATTATTTCTTCAAAGTCTCTGATTCATTCTGATCTTCATCTCACTCAGGTTTTTGTTAAAGTCCCTGCCTCTCATCCTGAACAGAGCACCAGGGGGATTAGGGGGGGGGGGGCACGAAAGATCAATGCAGCAAATTCATGTAGGCTATAATCATAAAAATTGATTTTTCTAGTAGCTAAGGGTATAGAGGTTCTTATTCAAAGGGTCCCTTATGAAAGCTGTCAGGAGTCAGTCATCAACAAGAGCTTTTCAACCCTATTATTTGCATTTGACATTGCTATTAAAAACGTAGTAACCAATTCTAGGCTTAGAATCTCTACATAAATGTTTGCTATTATTTAAAAGGAGGGGAGGAGGCTCAGACTTTAACAACTAACAGGGACAAACATGAATTTAACAAGGACCATAACAAATAACCCATTTTATTACCCTTGTGAGTGACAAGAACATACTTTTTTTATCAACTGAAACTGGTTATTCTTAATTACAAGGTGTGCTGCATAATTAAGGAAAAACAGCCTGCAGGTTCTTATTTTTGTAGGTTCATTCTTATACCCTTGAGGAATTTACACGTCTTTGTCTTTTTAATAAGAAACTTGGATCAGCCCATAGTACTAAACGTTTCTTAATTTCATTTGAAAATATCCACATTTTAGAAGTAAATGTTTCTTAATTTGTTTCTTATTTTTTGGGTGCATGAATTTTGATTTTGTTTCTGCCACTACCACGTATTTGGCTCTGGACATATAACACAATGTGCAGCAACAGAAATAATAGTATTGGGCATGAAACATAATTATTGTCAATATTACTCAAGAAGAAAAATTTTAATGACAATTTTGCCATAATAATATTTGAATTTAGCTTTTAAAAGTTTTCAAACATAGTACCACTAGAGTTTCTTAAATTTTCGGCCATCCTAGTACTAGTTTCTTATAAACCAGTTTCTTATAAAAAAGAGACCTGCACTGTACTACAAATTGAAGTATTGGCAGGGAACTGTAGTTTCACCAAAAATCCTATGACAAGAATTGCAACGATTATCATTTTCCTCGTATTTGGTCCTTCAAATCATATTCAGGTTGTGACAAATAAAATAAAAAAACAACAAATTCCAGTTAAATAACATTTCCGTAAAAATATTCTTACCCCATTCACTAAATTCAATAATATTTGAAACCCCATTTTGAAATGCTGAAAAATTTTCATACCCCAATAATATTATTAATTCAACCCAACAATAAAATTATTCCAAAGCTCCGTGGTAGAGGATTGAGAAATTTGAAGGGAAAGTGTGTTTTTGCTGTTGAAGCTTTGGGCATTGTTGAATCATTGATTGGATTTGGATAAAGGAATTAAAGAAACAAAGAACACTTGCTAATTATTTCTAATTATAACTTTTTACATGCATACAGTAGCAAAATTTAAAACTTTGCAATTAACATATAGATTATATTTATGGTGAGGATGTATTCAAAAAATTGGATACCCCATCATGCCATCATGAATTAGCAAACAAATTTGATAACCTAATAAAACAGGACTAAAAAATTTCATACCCCTCCAAAGATTCCCTGTACCTAGCATTAAAAATTACAGCCCCCCTTATTTAAGACTAGTTCATGGTGTTTAACCTGTCGAAGAAATACAGTACTGTGCTTCATCTTCAACCTACTATCAAAAATTTCAAAACTTGGAAAGAGATTTTACACGAGACAGACACTTTTCATTCAGAAATTCTCAACTGACTGTATACAAGCCATGCAGTAACGTATTTTTTTTTTCGGCGATCTGAGAGGAGAATCGAGTCTCTTCACGAACAAATACCTGTCTACATAGGGTGTGTCTGGTTGGTACCAATCAGAAATAAAATGAAAATGCTAGACTTGGTAGACATATGGAATTTGTGTTTGATTCACTCCCAAATTCTCAAAACGGTTGGTTTGGTATGGAAGGTCTTCTGAACCTCCCGTAGGTTGGCTTGCCCGACTCTGTAGAGATTCTCGTTTTCAGTAGCAAGTCACCATTTGCGACTTCAAACTCAAGATTTTGTTTTTTATTTCGAAATGTATTTTCATTTTGGTCATTTCAGACTGGAAATGTTGGTCTCCGATTCACAAATGATTAAAAGCCACCACCATGATGAGCATTTCACACTACGTATTTTACATGCTCAAATTTCGCTTAGATCGGAATGTAAGACGTTGCTTGGGAAAAAATCTGTATATTTGAGGCCCCTTAGAGTTTGCTAGTTTAGAATTAACGATCAAACGTATTCATACATTCTTTCTCTATATTGTCGCGAAAAAAGGTTTAAATGAGGCAAGTCCCCCCCCACGCCATATAAGGACAAGGTCTCCACAATTTTCCATAATTTTTGGGATTCAGAACTAACATCATTAGATGAAGGCCCTTCCAGCAGCATAGCAAGAAGACTGTTTCATGATAAAAAATCAGATTGTTTCATGAGTCTTGACTAGCTATGTTTGCAGAGTTTGCAACCACAGTGTGTCCACTCGCAGTGTTGTCACCCTTTGTCTCGAACTGCTGGGGGAGATTTCCTCTTGTCGGGCTTCCCTTTGAATGTGAATGCTTTTAACCAAAGGAGAGTGATTGTTTCTCATTGACAACCCTTTTGTCTTAGCTCTTTTTGCATTCAAAAGATTGCAGGGACAACACAAGAGCCGTTGCTCAGCCCGCCCACTCACTAACGCATGATTGCGTTCGTCTCTCCTCTTTGTCTGATATGATCGTCTCTCAAAGCTGCCATTGCGCAGCAGTACAACAAGTAAGACAGCTATGCGAAGGAGCATGTGGATGGCCAGCTAAGGTACCCCTGTGGAGCAGCATCACAAGTTAGACAGCTATGCGAAGGAGTGTTAAACTGTTGCTGATATCATGTTGCGCAAAGTGTTGCACTTGACATCCTGTTGCAATCATCCACTTCTCGTGTCTCTAACATGATGCCACAAGAAAGAGAGAGGATGCAACAAGTTAATTGCAACAGGTTAAGGCCATTTTGTGATGCGCCTTCGCAGCCTGGCTTACTCGTGTTCCTATCTTGTGTCAATTTATGGTGTTCTTGTGATTTTCCGGGTTAGGGTTAGGGTTAGGGTTAGGGTTTTTAATCGCACATATAGATTGACAAAGTTGTTTTGTATCGTATTTGTATCATATATGTGTTGATAGTGTTACAAGAGTTAACATCCTTTATTTTCGTGGACAGGTTGTGTGAATGAGTTGCACCCAGGCAATGGATTTCTATGCATGAACAATATCCATGATTTACATTGAGCAGATGTGCAAGACCAAATGTATCAGCATCACAGGAAAATCTGTCCTTGCTTCACGAAAAAGGCAAGTATGTCATGAATACAGTTCTCATTCTTAATATCTATTGCCCCTTCATTATCCCTACGCGCACACTATTTCTCAGAAATGTCCTCCATTCCCCATCGAGAGGTTGTCTGAAAAAAATCCATGATGAAATTCGTCAACAATGATTGACGAATTTATATCCTTTGATTGTACATTAAACTACTTTCATTCTTATCGTGCCTTAAAACCTTATAACGTCCTTGAATTATAACAGATTCTGGCTTTTACAGCNTTGCTTCACGAAAAAGGCAAGTATGTCATGAATACAGTTCTCATTCTTAATATCTATTGCCCCTTCATTATCCCTACGCGCACACTATTTCTCAGAAATGTCCTCCATTCCCCATCGAGAGGTTGTCTGAAAAAAATCCATGATGAAATTCGTCAACAATGATTGACGAATTTATATCCTTTGATTGTACATTAAACTACTTTCATTCTTATCGTGCCTTAAAACCTTATAACGTCCTTGAATTATAACAGATTCTGGCTTTTACAGCGTAGCAAGAATAGACGATAACGCTAAAGATGGTGGCTCCAAAGACTCTTATTATGTTTCACTGCAAAGCATGCTGGTAAAAGGTCCCTAAGGACGACCTAACGACGTAAAACTTTCGGTGTGCCGTTTCGACTAGACTCATGACATAGTCCTAGTTATCGCAACAACAACAGCAACACTTTTGTACGTTTTTAAAATTGAATTGAATTATTCGATAACTACGACTCTGCAGTCAGTCTACATTTCGACTCAGCCTTGCTCAAATTCGAATCAACCTTGATTTCGAATGCAACATGGCTCGAAACGAAACCTTCACAAAGCAGAAGGAGCAAAGTTTTGATTCGAATTGAACTTCGAACTAAAGATTTGCATTCGAATTACCAAATTATCTTGTTTCTTTACATTGATTCCTTGCTCTGAACTTTACCACAGCTAGCCACTCTAAACGGCAGACCGAAAGTTTTACGTCGTTAGGTGGTCATCAGGGAGCCTTTACCAGCATGCTTTGCGCGGCAGCCATCTTTAGCGTTATCGTCTATTACGTTGACATCATTTCATTTCATTGTCGCAGAGAGTTGTAAGATCAACTCATCAACTTAGTCAATGAAACGATTGTGTCGAGTTTACATGAGCCATTATTTGCCTGACTCTGATCACAGAAAACATTCTCGAGTTTCTTAATTTCGTTGATGGTCTGAGATTTGAGTTTCTTATGAATAGTTTCTTTGTTAAAAAAATATTTGTCATCAGATTTTTGGAAAAAATTTGCGATAGAAACAGCATTTTATGTTTAAGATTCATCGGCTGAGAAATCGTTTGCATTCTCTTTAAAAAACTTTTGTATTTTTCGTTTTCTGGTGCTAAAAAGCAGAAAAGCTGATGCTAATTCTATTTAAAATTGAAACTGAAGCCGAAAATCTAATTCTACTTTAATTCTGAAACACAAACAAGGTTAATAAAACAGCGTAAGTCTAATAATGTCCAATCTCGAGATACCCTCTGAATGTGAAATTATATTTGCAACACACCCAGTGTCAGTTCATGTGTGTTGATTGCTGTAGGATCTCAGCAAGCATGTGCTCTTTTTCGAGTCATTCAAAGTAGCATAGCGATGTAGATATCTGTTTGGGTAAGGAAAGGCCAGTCTGAAATGTTTACCAACTTGAAGTCAATCCTCCTCTTCGAAATTGGTGTTTGTGCTGTCACGAACGAACTGGTGGATTTCTCTTCTTGATGTTCTCAGAACGTAGATATTTTTACCTTCCACGTATGCAACATCGATTGGGTGAACAATTTTATCAAGGTCTTCTTCCCAAAGACAGCCGATGTTCATTTGATAATGGTTTGGGTCGCCTGCACTGACAAGCTCTGCTAAGGATACCGTCTTGCGCTCCATATTGAATCCAATCACTTTTCCCAGCAGGATGGTTGGTTGTCTGTTCGTTGAATTTTGAGGAACAACTGCTACGACTTGATCACGAAAGGGCAGGTAGCTCTCACCATTTAATGCGAGTGTCTTTAATCCCAAAGACTCCTTCATTTTCCCTGTTAAGTGCCCTGCCGCTTTCTTCATCTTGCGAGCAGACGATAGAGTGTCATATCGAAGCTGTTGAACACGAGTGGAGTGAGACATTAGACGGGCAACTGCTTGTCGAATCTCGTCGTCTTTCTCTGTCTCGATGACCCAGTTGACCAGAGCTTTTCTCAAAGTTGTAGTGGTGAACTTTAGCCCTCCATTGTGCTGTAGGAATGCCTTTTCTAGATACGTGGAGAAGGTTTGTGACGAGGTAAACGAGTCTCCTGCAGGTCTAACGAATAGAAAGTCATGTTCCTTTTCTCCAGTCAGTTTGTGGCGATGCTTTTGCTCATAAGTACGTAAGTGTCTATCAACATAATCGTAGTCACTGACCCTAATTCTGTTGCAGCCATACGTCCTGCTCGTTTTGAAATGTTTAATGACCATATCCGTTGTTCCATCATCTTTGAAAATTATCCAGTTGCTATCTTGCTCGTTTGGCCTTGCTGAAGGTGGCTCCTCACCGTGGACGATCCGTAGTCTCATCATATCTAAATTTCTGCTTGGAGAAATTGTGGTAAAAAGTAGAAGAATAACGAAGTCATGATATAGTCTTGACATTGCCTTTTTGTCTCCTTCGTGTGTTTCGAGCTTTTCTTTCATAATTCTCAGCGTAGCTAACACCTGTCCCCATTGGAAGCAGCGCTTTGTATCTCTTGTTGGGTCAATTTTCTTCCTCTCACGTTCGTAGACATTCTGCGAATAGACAGAAGAGAATTAAATCATCACATAGATGCTACATTTTATCAGTTATTTTATCAATTCATTTTCCAGAGAGATTAAACGCCCTTACGTCTTGTTCTGTGTGAGAGATTACTCACGATTTAATCGAGTGTTTTAGGCCCTTTTTCAGCCATTTCGCAACCATCGAATTTTCGTAAAATTCATTTTATCTATGTTTTGTAAAGTCACAAAAATACTTCAGTTTCTCTGCTATGAGCCAAAATTCAATTCATTCTAATCCATGCAGTACTCTAGGTACTACGATTTTTCAAACGTGTAAACTTTTTTTTGGCGCACCTGGTATATGCATATGTATGTACACTGGGGACTATGTACCTGTAATTGAGCTTGCATATGGCGAAGGTGTGCAATCTCTGTATCATCTGTGCATCAATCTCTCTTCTTCAAACCTCTAAGGACGTACTTTGCAAGTATTATTATGCTTTGCACATGATTTGCAACGGTTCCACTGCCAAGAGCTTCCGACAGATGGTCCACGTACTTGCTAGTTAAATCTATGTCCAATGAATCGTCGAACGTGGGCTTCTGCTTGCGCTCTTTCGAAGCAAAGTCCAGAAAGAGACTTATTCTTCGCTCATGCCCATGCATTGTACTCTCACTGATGCTACTAGTAGGTCTGAAGGGATTGATCACTTTTGTGTAGAATTTCACTAAGTCTCTCAGCTGCTGTTCAAGGCCTCCTGCTAAGCACACGGGTCGCCCTCGTGCTGGAGATTTCTTTGTCACTGCTGAAAGTTGGTCACTTTTCTGTACGTTTTGGTCAATAATCTCTGTTGATGAACCTTTTGGTGATGCGGACTTTTCAGATGTCCTTTCCTTGTCGGACACCATGGGAATTGCTGTCTGCTCCATTTTATTTGCACAGGTAGCCTCTGTCGGTTCCACTGACGGTGTCTCGTCTTCGGTTTGGTACTCTGCATTACTTTCCGAGGTTTGTTCACAGCTGTTTGCCAGTGCATCATGCAACGGCTTTGGTGAATCTTTGCTTGACGCATCTGCAGTGCCCTCTATAGGAACGAACGAGCCCAAATCAATACGAATATCACCTTCACCAACACTGAACCTAAGTGGATGCCCACAGTAGGTCATTAGGTCTTCCACTCGAAGTATGTCATTGTCATTGTCATCTTTGAAATTGTCATCAGCGAAATGTGGAGCTTCTTCTTCTGCTTTTTCTCCTTTTTCTGGAATGGACTCAGTTGCTCGCGTCGATACTCGTTTCAAGAGCATCACATTCAGGTTAGCTGCACTCATCAGGTAATGTCCACCCCTATAAAAGAGCTGCTCATATGATATCAAGAAGTGTAAATGTTGTGCTACATCTGTATAACTAATGCACAATATAACTACAGTATATGGAGCATTAAGACTCATTATCTATACCTGTGCGCAAATTGCAATATACTTTCATGACATTGATCAATTTCATGGCCGATTTTGCTTTTCTTTATTTTTTATGTAAACCAAAATCTTTTAATAAGAACCTGAACAGAAAATCAGGGTGAACAAGTTCTTATATCTAGGGTTAGAAATTCCAAATTTCAGACTGTAGGTTCTTAATAAATGAAGGCTCTTATGTGCGGGTTTTTAAGGTTCTTATGTGCGGGTTTTTACTGTACTCTATATATTAGCAGCAGTTCATGGTTATTTACCTGCTATTTCAATTGTTTCCAGTCCAATTCGATTGCCAAAATTCTTTGTCTCTCCTTTTGTAGTGACACAGGACCTGTAGACAGCAAAGAGTACGACTGAGTTCTTGTACAGTGATCAGCACTTTTCCATGGCCATATTCAGGGGATTTATGGTAAGTTATCGAGAAAATTTTCAGAATAAAACGTTTATTGGTTGATCTGACTCAAAACACTTTCAAATTACGCATAGATAATGGTAGCATAATTCAATAATCGTCTTTCTTAGGCTGCCTCAGAAATTGTGCCCATTTAAATTCATTACTCCGCGAATACATAGCCGATTTGAACATACGTCATATTTATATACATAGGCTATGGCTGTCCTGACAATTCTACTACAGTTCCCTTGCATTGATTTTGGAAGCTGCAGTGATTTTTAAAGTTTTTTCAAAAGTTTTCTTCGATAGTTTTTGAAAAAAGAACAACACTGAAATTCTTGTGTCCCCAGTTGTACGCTAAGATATTTGGAAACATTGATAAATTTTTCGATTGATCGATTGATCAATTTACTGATTGATTCACTGATTCACTGATTCACTGATTGAGTCTTAACATGCTCAAGGCATAAAAACGCTCGGAAGAATTGCAGTGAAGAATTGCTTTCACGCCAGTTGCTTTTTCGTTCAATGTTAAAACTTGTTAACTCAAGACCATAGACAGAGTGAATGAATAAAGAGAAGCATGCTCGACTCTGCTATCTCAATCATAATCAACAGCTTTTCTCTAGCAATTTCCTTTGAATAATAAATCGGCCAGTTTACCAATTTAAGCGACCACTTCAAACAAGTAAGGCTACAGCTAAGTCTCAAAGAAATTGCATGCACATTTCAACCCCCCCCCATGCCTCCCTTATTAACAGATCATTGTAAGGTTGAGAAAATACACTGACAAAGAGTGAATGAACAAAGTGAAGAGCGCTCAATTCAGCCATCTCAATCATATATACAACAACTCTACTCTAAAACGTTTTTTCTTATANCCTCGTCCTCGTTACGAGCTTCTATCGCAACCTGCCGGCTCCTGTTGAAAAGATATGTTTGCCGTATTCAGTTGGGGTTCAGAAGATAAAAAATTGCAAAAATATGTCGTCACAACAAATGCACTTGTTGACTTCTGTACGGCTGCTGCGTTTTCGCGACGTATTTCTGCAATGTTTTATCTTCTAAACATTTCCAAACTTGCCTGTGGAAATCACCCTTTCACCGGCAAGTTTAGAAATGCTTAGAAAATAAAACATTGCATCAATCTGTCGCCGGAATGTAGCAGTTTGTAATGTGCAAATTATTGCCGACAGCTGAGTATGTAAGTCTGATTATCTTGAAAATTTTGTTGTACCTGGTTGGTCAAACAAATTTAACATGTTTGGCGGCGTGCTGTGGGGAAAAGTACGTGGAAAAAAGGAAAAAAGGTTTTGGCGGTAGATTTGTGTAACTTTGAAATTAATTTATCTTGACTTAGAAGTCTGATTGAGCTCAGATTGGTTTTGTTTGAATACTCAATGTATATTTTATTTTAAAATTGATAAAAATGGTTAAAAATGTTATAAAGTCTCATTTGTTGGGGCATTTGGCCTTTATTTGTTACATAATTTTGACATTTTGGACCACTACTTACATTTGCTCTTGAGCATTTGATCCCGGAGAAGAAGGCAATGAACTATCGTCTATTAATCTGCTCACATCGCTCGCATCGCCATCAGATGCATCGCTGCTACCCCCCATTGGTGTCATCCAGATCGTTCTTGATATATGGATTTTTTGGTCTTCCTCCTGGAAAAGAGAGGGAGATACATCGTCAATGAAAAGGTAATGAAACAGACATAATATTGACCAATTGAGGCCGTTTTCCCTTCAACGATACGTCGCAGTTAAAGTAGTGAATTGTACCGGGTGCCCCAAAAACGTAACCAGACTTGATATCGGTGCAAAGTTTTCTTATTTAATTTTATTTTCACTTCTAATTTCGATGTGCTTTCAGGAATTTAGCTCTGAAGTTTAATAGAAATTCCATATGTTCAGCCCTAGCCCCAATCAAATCTGTTTTGTTGTTTTGCTGTTTTGCTGTGTTGTGGAAGATCCGATAGTTGCGAACTCCGTGCTCGTACCGGGTGAGTCAGAAAACACGTGGGGTGTTTGGTGGACTGTGAAATAAAAAATATGTGGCCGAAATTCAAAACTAAAATATTAATCTATCAGTCAAAGGCTAACCTAGATGAAAAAATTGTGTTTGGTAAAATCACCAATCTTTAAGACCCAAAAATTAGAAAATGCCTGTAAAGGGTTTGTATGAGAACAAGAATTCCACGTTCCACTTTGGTCCATGATTTACTGGCCATTGACATTTAGATTCAATACAATTGTCAGTTTCAGAAATATAATTTTAATTTCTATGGCAAGTTAATTATGGACCAGAATGGAACGTGGAAGTCTTGTTCCCATTCTTGATCCCTTATAAGCATTTTTATCCTTTTTGGGTCTTAAGGATGAATGATTTTACCAAACAAAGTGTTCTCATCTAAGTTAGCCTTGAATGATAGATCAATATTTTAGTTTTGAATATCGGCCACATACTTTTTATTTCACAGCCCGCCAAACGCCCCACGCACACTTTTTCTGACTCACCCGGTAGTAAAAGTATTTATATTAGCTATCTGTATGTAGGCCTAGAACGTACTTATGTTAATGAAATGCAGTAGCGTTGAGATGATAATTAATTGACTGTGTCGCATTCAAAGATAAAATAATTAAATAAACAGGTAGCTGGTCATTTCTCACACCTTTTGTTTTACTGCTGCCATTTGAAGTGCCTTGGTCATTTGATGGACGCTTCCTCGAGCTTGGTTTGATATCACCTACGGAAGAAAAGTGAATAACCGATTAAAATACCCATTAATAAACCGATGTACCGGGTGGGTAAAAAAAAGTTACAACGTTTAATTAAAGGGGCTGTGGAATAAAAAGTATGTGGCAGATATTCAAACAAACATGTCAATTTCTATCAGTCAAAGGATAACTTAGATATGAAAATGTTGTTTGGTAAAATCACAAATCTTTTAGATCCAGAAATTAGGAACATTCTGGTAAAGGGGTTTGTAACGGGGAACGAGAAAATTCCACATTCGATTCTGGTCCATGATTTACTTGCCATTGAAATTTAAATCTATTTCTGAAACTAACAATAGGCGATTAAATCATGGACCAGAATCGAACATGGAATTCTCGGTTCCCATACCAAATCCCATGCAACCATTTTCCTCATTTCTGGGTCTAAAGGATGGTGATTTTACGAAACAAAATTTTCAAATCCAAGATAGCCTTTTGACTGATAGGTTAACCCTATTTTAGTTTGTGCCATCATAGTATGGTGCCATGAATGATTATATTCAAATGAACTTTAAAGTGGGCTGCATTAAAAAAGGACGGACAGAATCTTCATTAAACGAAAGCTGCATCATACCTCCAGATTCTGGAAGATCGTCTTTTTTGGAAGAGAGGACATCAAACGGCTGTTCATCAAGTGGACCACGTCCAGAGGTCGCTCCTCGACTGTTTCCATGTCTGAATGGGCGATTTCTTTCGTTAGGCTATCGTTAGGCTCTGTGAGGTCAAGAAAGAGGATATGTCAGATAAATAGGGTTAAGAAGCTCAAAGTTTAAAAAGACAGTTTCTAGAAAAAAAGCCGGTGGGTCAAACAGATGTTGAAACGCCGACACTCAAAGAGAAAATGTTGATCTCTTTTCACATCTAAGATAGCATTTGACTGATAAGTTAATTATATTTTAGTTTTGTGCCATCATGGTATGGTGCCATGAATGATTATATTCAAATGAACTTCAAAGTGAGCTTTTTTAAAAAGGGAAGGAAAAAAACTTCATTAAAAGAGAGCTGCATCATACCTTCAGGTTCTGGAAGATCGTCTTTTGTTGGAGAGAGGCTACCAATTGGCTGTTCATCAAGTGGACCACGTCCAGAGGGTCCCACCTCTACTGTTTCCTTGTCTGAATGGGCGATTTCTTTCGTTAGACTTTCGTTAGGCTCTGTGAGGTCAAGAAAGAGGATATGTCAGATAGATAGGGTTAAGAAGCTCAAAATTGAAATTAGTTTCTAAAAAGAAGCCGGTGGGTCAACCAAAAGTTAAAACGCCAACATTAAAAATTAGAATGTTGATCTCTTTGCGCATTTAAAGTATCTAGCAGACCTCCCTCCGCCCCGCCCCCCCCCCTCCTTAATGCTTATGCCTCTCTGGAATGTGGCAAGTTTTTTGACTGTAGAACTTTGCAAGTGCTTGATGTCAGAATGAAACCTGGACTTGAATGAAAATAAATGCAATAAATGCAAAACTTTTAATTAATTAAGAAACCACCTCAGGCTGATATTGTTGAGAAATGGTACCCTAGCTAGCTCATATAAGAAACTTTTGTAAGTTTTCATGGGAAACTATGGGGAAAATGGGAAAATGGGTTTTCATGGGCTCTATGAAAACCATTTATCTTATTCCTATAAACTGATAATGCCTGCGTAGCTGACTGACATATCAACTTAGATAAGGGGGAAATTTAGTTTGTCAAAATCAGTCGCATCGTTCTCAAATTACGGCCAAAACTTGAACTAAAAATTGAACAGGATAGGTCCCATCTCTGTCAACGATTCCTGGTCATCAGTCATAGCGGTATCATTAATTTTTTTTTTACATGCAAGAGATATTAATTATATCATATTATATCGCTACTCGCGTAAGCCCTCCTTCAAAATTCTTCATTAGACAGACATTGCACCATTTTCAATTGCTTTTTCAAGATTGATTAAAGTGGTTTTTCCAAAAACTCTAGCCTTCTTCCTAAGAGTGAGTGCTAAGAGTGAGTGCTAAGAGTGAGTGCTTAGAGAGAGAGAGAGAGAGATTGCTTTTTGAACTAACTTTATTTGAAGTTCTATTTTTTGCGGCGGTAGGGTTTTTGTGAAATCTTTTTTTCAGCTAGCCTAAGTTTGCTATGCTAAATACTACAATTCTTACGACAAAGACGTCAATGCTCTGGAATCTTAACGACCTTAACGAAAAGAATGGCCTTTTGAAATCGTCCATTGAAATGAACGTCCATCCCTTTCAAATAGCATTGCCCATGAAAGTATGGGGGTCGGATAAATCGCTAGATTCTTACCTTGACGAATTCCACCGGGCAGCTTGTCCATCTCTGTAGTTATTCTTGTCCTTGTTCTTGCCTGAAATTCTTGTCTTGTCTTTAGTGATTCTCGTGTGAGCTCTGATTGCTGTTAGCTCGCTTCTCGACGCATTTTATAGCCAACACAATTGTTTTGGTTATGCAGTGGGGACAATGTGCAACCCCTCCCCTCTCGTAAACATTGCTTTGCTGTACGATTCACAATCATTACAGAACAATAGCACCGTCTCGGATCGCTTTCATAAGCTTCTCAATTTCAAGGCTTGAACTTCACGCAATCATGGGCGTACTATCGTTGTTCTACCAAGAAGGTATTATATTCTTTATTTGGGCGCCTTCGGATCGCTTGCTAAAAGTAGAATGTTACTCTTATTTCGTGGTAAAAGTGGAATGTTTTTGATTGCAAACAACACAGTTGTTTTCGCTGTTTTTAGCACATTAGATGACCAGACACCCTCTTTTAATCTAAGCAAAGTCTTCCGCTAAAGAAAAGCTCTAGCCAGATTGCAAAGCGAAATGGATCTTCTCAGTGTGGTGCTAGCAGTCATTTCATTTCATCATATAGTATCTTAGTACCCCCCCTTCTACAATGCCAATGGGTTTTTTGTTTGGTACATGCATGTTTGACATCCAAGAAGCCAAGCTTAATTTCTTCCAAAGCTCAGGCCCAACAACGATTCTACTGCATGCGTTTTAACTTTTTCAAAATTTTCTGTTTTTCCCAAATTCTCGCTTCACAGAATTAACAGAAGCGTGGATAATTTCCCTTTATATTATTACTGTCTAGCTACCGTTCTAAGTGTTTTATACACAAACCCAAACTGTTCGCGGCCTTTGCAAGACGCGCTAAGCAACAATCACCAAGAAATCAGCCCAACAAAATTTCTTCAAAATTATGTATTATTCTCCAAAAATTTATTTCTTAATTTATTTATTTATTTCTCCAAACAAACTTTTTAAAAATTTCCTGTCTTTTCCAAATTCACCCCAGATTTTTTTGATGCTCTGAGATTTGAGTTCCTTATGAATTGAATAGTTTCTTTCTTAAAAAATATTTCTCTTCAGATTTTTCGAAAACATTTGCGATAGAAACAAAAGCTTTTCTTGTGCTAAATTTCAAACAAATTTGAGGACGTCATCCATTTCAACCACTTTGCATTGTGCAATTAGTTTTCACATTGAAATTTCTTTTGATCCAGGCTTTCTTGATGGCTATGATAAGCTGAGAAGACTGCACGGCAGCATCTTGGTAGTCAAATAAAATGCAACTTGATTATTTGGTAAGTATATGCATATATATATATCAGCATATTATCACACCCATCTAGTATGAATAATCTTTAGATATCTTTGAAGAATTGATAGTCAGATCTAGCCTGTTCCCAATAAATGGGATTTGCACGGAATCGCTAAAGAACTTCTTCAAAACATTTGATCATTGCAAAAATACACACCGAAATGGGTCTTTTAGTTTCTAAATTCAACCTGATTGTCAATAAGTTGTTTACTGTTTTTACCTTTGACACTTGTAAGTTTTATCTTTTACTTTGCAAAATTTTATTTATGACAGGACCTTTAGTGATTACTATTATTATTATTATTATTATTATTGTTCAATGTTCACACGGCGTTGATGTTGATTGCCGGTTAACTACTGGATATCAGGCCAAGTCCCTTGGCTTTAGGTATCCAGTACTTTTCTTAGAATCTTTGCAGTTCCTAACAGGCAAGCTTTCTGTAAAAGTTCTGTGCTGCATTCTATTTCAATTTTCTTCAGCCAGTTCTCAAAGTTCTTTCCAATCGTGCCAAGAGCTCCAATAATTATTGGTACTATCTTGACTTCTCTTACATTCCATAGCCTCTTGATCTCTCTCTTCAAGTCTTGATATATCTCAATCTTTTCCTTTTCTTTTCTTTCAATTCTTATATCGAAGGGGCAAGATATGTCAATCAGCAAACATGATCGATCCTTTTTATTTTCAAAGACAATGTCTGGTCGGTTATGCTCCAGTCGATGATCTGTCTGTATGGGAAAATCCCATAATAGCCTAAAGTCTTCTGTCACAAGTTATTATTATTATTATTATTATTATTATTATTATTATTATTATTATTATTATTATTATTATTATTATTATTATTATTATTATTATTATTATTATTATTATTATTATTATTATTATTATTATTATTATCAATATTTCCTACATCATTTCCCGTGAGTACGATTTTCGTTGATAAACAATAGCAACAAAACGAAAATAATCCATCAATTTCCTTGGTGAAAAAAACATGCTTCTTAATAATTAAGAACCAACATCAATGGGAACAAATTAATTAAATTAATATCTTCCCATTGCGGTTGGTTCTTAATTTTTTGGCAATGAGAGAGTTGAGTTTCTCCATTCTCCTCATCAAGATTTTCTTATATGGGGTGAGTCAGAAAAAATAATGTGGGACGTTTAATTAACAAGCCATATTTTGGCTTGTAAAAACAACTCAAATTGTGTTTGAGTTGTGTGACTCTGATGTCCAAGGAGAGGAGCGTTGACTGACGTCAATTGACGTCAAAGAAAGGTTGGCTGGCTATTTTTCTTGTGATGTTTACATAATATGCTGCCGTTTTATATGAAACATTCGTCTTAGATGTATCTCCATTCGTTTTACTGGAATTAATTTTTTTTGCAGGACTTTGAAGATTTCGATTTTGAAGATTTCAAAAAGTGTGCAAAAAATTGCTTACATCATTTCTCGTGAGTACGAAAATCGTACTCACAGGAAGTGGATAAACAATTGCGCTTTGCTGTCAGACAATTACTGTTGTTTGCTCGATTCTCTTGGTTGCTTTGCTTGTAAGATTTGCTTGGTTGCTTTCTTTTGTAGCCCATTTATGTTGATGAAAGGCAGTCAATGAATGAAACCTATTGATATGAACATTCTCCGCATTCTCCCTAAACGTGCATCATGATCTGAAAGCGTAGGAAACTCTCGATTCACACCAACGTACGATTTCTTTTTGTTAACAATTCATTACTGGTCTTAAGTTCAATCAATCGGAAAGGTGTTGAAAGTTGCTCGTCATTTTTTTTGGGGATTCGCTGGATTTTATTTCGATTATTTTGCAAGGTGGGGTAATTTGGGTCAACTGGGGCTTGTTCAGCAAGTCGCGTTGTGCAAGAGTTGACAATGGCTCCCAAATCAAAACAAAAATGAAAATGATATAGTAAATGAATGTATAAATCGAAAACAATGTTTTTGTTAGGCACACTTCCGTTCGCGTTTTAGTGCAAAGAAGTAAGGATCTATTTCTCTTAGCATTCATTGGGAATGACAACTTTGGTTTAAATCCTTGCAGTACTGGTTGCATTGTTGCATGCACTCTTGCATTGTGTCCCTTGTTCTACATGAATGTCAGTCACATGGTCTTACTTGTTGCTGTATCACATTGTTTACTTTTTCTAACCACCCCCTGTCCCTTCTTGTCGCAGGTATGCCTCAGGATAGGGCATATCGTTGCATTAATGCCCCCCTGGTTTTCTAAAATACTTGTTGCATCCAAAAGTCACGTGACAGTCATTTGGTGTAACTTGTCGCAGGTATGCCTCAGTATAGGGCATATCGTTGCATTAATGCCCCCCTGGTTTTCTAAAGTACTTGTTGCATGCAAAAATCACGTGACAGTTATTTGGTGTAACTTGTTGCAGCTATGCCTCATGATAGGGCATATCGTATATCGTTGCATTAATGCCCCCCTGGTTTTCTAAAGTACTTGTTGCATGCAAAAATCACGTGACAGTTATTTGGNATCGTTGCATTAATGCCCCCCTGGTTTTCTAAAGTACTTGTTGCATGCAAAAATCACGTGACAGTTATTTGGTGTAACTTGTTGCAGCTATGCCTCATGATAGGGCATATCGTATATCGTTGCATTAATGCCCCCCTGGTTTTCTAAAGTACTTGTTGCATGCAAAAATCACGTGACAGTTATTTGGTGTAACTTGTTGCAGCTATGCCTCATGATAGGGCATATCGTATCTCGTTGCATTAATGCCCCCTGGTTTTCTAAAGTGCTTGTTGCATGCAAAAATCACGTGACAGTTATTTGGTGTAACTTGTTGCATCAACTGTCACGTGAGCTTAGCTGTTGCAGTACTTGTTGCTTCCAAGCTAAAATGTGCAATCCTGTCGCAAAAAAAGGGTTAGGGTTAGGGTTAGGGTTAGGGTTTTATGCCTCCCTGCTGGATTGTATGATCTTTGAGAGTACTTCACGTGTCAAAATATTTATTTTACGAGACCCCTTGGATTTTTCTAAGTCGTGGCCTGGTTCAGCAGCCCCCCTCGGTAAATGAGTAGATCCGAGGACTGAAAGTTTATTCTCAAAATTATAAGATTTTGATTGCTCAGAGTTTCTTCCGAGTTTCTTAGGATTTCAATTACTGTCTTGAGTCTACGTACTGCACCCTCGTGAACATTTCACAGTGAACTTTTATGGAAACATTCAAACGTTTAGACATTCTTAAGTACTTTCAGAGCAATAAGGTACAAGAAACCAGCGAGAACAAAGTGAAAAATTGTTTAAAAATTTTCTCGGTGAAAAGAAATAGTTTCTTAATTATTTTTTTCCCAGTACAGGAATTTTTTATGGCTTAGTGGTAGCGTGCTTGATTACCAATCTGAAGGTTGGTGGTTCGAGTCACTGCGTCGATAAGTTTAGCTTGTCAGTGTCCTAAAACGACCTTCTGATGCTAGGTAGAAATAACGAAAGAAATTAGGAAGAATGATGTAATAGATACTAGTACGGCTTCTATTTTTAACGATTTTAAAACATTTGAAGAAATAAAGTCCACTGAGAAAACTTAATCGAGAAGATTCTACCTGTCGTTGCATGAGGCAAGCGACGACAATCATAGCAATTTTGTTCATTTCATCATTTCATCGACATTCCAAAAAAGACAAATCCAGAAGACCTAAACAGTTGAGACGATTAAATATTAATTTGTTAATTTGACATAAAAATGTTGTGAACGATTCGAACCAAACTTGGTTCATCTTCAGCAAATAATGTTCTTGAACGTGAGGTAGATTAGTTAACTTCCTACGTGAGGGGGAACCCGAGGCCTAAGTCCCAAGTGAATAAAATAAGGCACATCTAAAAAGAACTAAAGGGATAGAGGACTGCTGGGAATTAAGTTCAGGTCGATCACGTAAAATCAAAAGGCTTTCGTGAATAAGTAAGTCAAACTCATTATTGGCCCTGTCCAAAATAGATAATTCTACCTAGCCTAGTCTTAAAATTTGGACACTGTACTGCCCAAGGAAAGGTATACAAAATAGGAGGGGAACTTTATTATCCGTCTCTTTGGGAGGGTTGGGCCTAAATTGGCGATCCAGAAATTTCTTAATAATACGGTCAATAAGGCTCTTAGGGAAGCAATTCTCAGTCAAGATTCTCTTGATGCGAGCAATTTCTTCATGAAAAATTCTACCTGTCTAACTGTCATAATGCTACTGTTAATGTAAGTGTATAAGTGTTATAATTAACTGTCTTTGTCTAACTTTCCTCTTCATTCTTTTCAGCTTATACGCCTAGCAGCTGCTAGCTTGTAGGCACTGGTGGATTTCTCGCCTGGATGTTCGCAAAACATACACGTTTTCACCTGGTAGGTAAGCTGCGTCTATTGGTCTGATAATGGCTTCTATGTCCTCCTCGTAGATTGTTCCTACATCAAATTTGAAATGAGTTGGATCCCCTGCTTGTGTCAAACTCGCCATGACTACAGTCTTATTGTCATTTCTGAGGCCAAGAACTTTTCCGAGTTGAACCTGAGGATTCACGAATGTAGATGATGATTGTACGCAGGCAACAATTTCATCGCGAAAGGGGATCTGTATATGATCAATCGGCTGTTCTTTACTTAGTCCTAAAGATTCTCGTGTATGTTTGGAGATGATATCAGCTCCCTTCTTTATCATATGAATCGAATGTAAAGCATCATAGCGAAGGCGTTGCATACGAGGTGTATGTGACATTAGTCTGGCTACACTTTCTCTGACTTCTGGAGATTTATTTGAAGTTGTAAGCCATGCCACCAAAGACTTTCTCAGGTTAGTAGTCGAGTACAAATTTTGACCCCCATTATGTTTCTTGAATGCAGCTTGCATATACATGCAGAATCCACTGGAAGTTTCAAATGGCTGTCCATTATGTCTCATTAGAAGAAAGTCATGGTTGATAGATTGCAGCAGTTTGTTTCTCTCTTTTTGAATGAATGTCTTGAGATGGCTATCCACAAAATCATAATCGCTTATATTGATCCTATTTGCACCGTACTGCCTGCTTTTCTTGAATGTGAAGGCCACGAGCCCTCTTGGTACAATCTTCATTTAATATAATCCAATTTGAATCCTCTTCATTAACATCGTGAATTGGTGTCTTACCACCATCAGCAATTCGCAATTTGAAGAAATCCATATTCCTGTTGAAAGTAAACGGAATAGTTTGACGTGTGGCATTGAAATTGTCATGCTTTAAAAGCAAATGCGATTATGACATTGGCTATTTAATGAAAAACAACGAAACAAGGAGGACCTGTAACAGTTCTATACTCTGCCTTTTCTGAGAGTCGAACTTTAAGCTATGACATCTCCTCTCTCGCTCTTGGTTGGTTAAAGAATCTCTGAGTTGTAAATTAGGAACAGATAGACATATTTTACAAACATTAAACAGTTGGCCTAAATACTGTAAGTTAACAAAATACAGGTCTTCACGTGTCAATGCCTTCAAATGTCAACATCCCCTTTCATTTGAGCAGCAAAAGGACTTTCATTTTAATAAAATATCTCCTTCCAATTTCTTTGTCAAGGAGGCGAAAGATCGTGCAAAACACCGTCGCTAAAATTCAAGCAATCTTTATTATGTAAAGGACAAATATCCTTCTTATAACTATAACATGAACTTCTTTTGCAAGTCGAGACACTTCTTCGACACTCGTTTTATTCTCAAGGCTGTAACCAAAAGCTCTGATTGTGCTCTCAACGAGCAAGACAGCTGTTAAGTTTTGAGCAAGCGTTTTTGTCTCAGGCGGTGTAACACAATGAGAATAGAAGCGTAAAATTGCCTACCTGTTAGGAGTCACTGTTGTGAAAAGAAGCAAGATAAGGAAATCATGATAAAGACGTGCTCGATCTTTTCCTGTCCCTTCTTCGAAATGCAACTCTAACTTTTCCCGCATACATCGTAATGTTTCCAGCACCTGTTCCCATTCGAAGCAACGTTTTGTGTCTTTTCTTGGGTCCACCCTTCTTCTGTCTCGCTCATAGCCACTCTGTCAGATTTGAGAAGAATGTCTCAGTGTCGGAAAACATTTGCATGTCTAGGCTAAGAACAGTAATTTTTAAACATGAGTAACATGAGTAACTTGAGTTATTGTAACTAGCTATTGTAACTAAGAACAGTAATTTTTTTAAACATGTAACTTGAGTTATTGTAACTAGCTACATGTTTTCCTCTCCGCAGGTTCATCTGCTTTTGTAGACATGTGCAGAATACTTTGGAAGTTATGTCCTATCAAGTGAATGAAAATGTCAGATACTGATACTTCAATTGTTGCACAATTGCTGAATTGCTGAACTTGGATAAGGTGAGTCTGCAGGGTGTCCCCGACAAATTGTTCGGCGCTTGATTAAATATTGATATATTCTCCAATATGTTTTGTAACTTGGTNCAGTGTCGGAAAACATTTGCATGTCTAGGCTAAGAACAGTAATTTTTAAACATGAGTAACATGAGTAACTTGAGTTATTGTAACTAGCTATTGTAACTAAGAACAGTAATTTTTTTAAACATGTAACTTGAGTTATTGTAACTAGCTACATGTTTTCCTCTCCGCAGGTTCATCTGCTTTCGTAGACATGTGCAGAATACTTTGGAAGTTATGTCCTATCAAGTGAATGAAAATGTCAGATACTGATACTTCAATTGTTGCACAATTGCTGAATTGCTGAACTTGGATAAGGTGAGTCTGCAGGGTGTCCCCGACAAATTGTTCGGCGCTTGATTAAATATTGATATATTCTCCAATATGTTTTGTAACTTGGTTGCAGAGTTAAAAATCAGAGTTGAACTTCAAATTTGTTGTTAAGGCAAAAGCAAGTATGCATACCTGAAGCTGTCTTTGCAGATTTCTTAGATCTGCCACTTGTTTTACTCGCTCCCAATTTCCTCCTCTGTGTTCAGATTCCCGCAGCACATACTTTGCCAAAACAATCAAAGTCTGTACATGATTCGCTGATGTCCCTTTACTCATTGTACCAGTTCGTTCATCAATGTAATCGGCTGCAATGTCAATATTAAGGCAATCGTCGAAATGTGCTTGTCTTTGGTACTTTCTCACGACGTAGTCCAAGAACTCTCTAACACGTACTGCGTGGCGTTTTACTGTCCCGAATGACAGGTGAAGGGAAGGCCGTGTGGGATTGATGACCTTTGAATAAAATCTGACAAAGTCTTGCAATTGATCCTCGAGGCTTTCATTCACCTTTATGGGCACTTTTCTACGTTTCACTTTATCCACTGCTACTTTTCTGACACACTGTAGGGAAGCGTCGAAAGCGACATCATCTGGCTGTACTGCACCATTTTCCAGGGGAATACTCGTTGTTCCTTCTGTCGACATTTTTGGGTTAGTTGGGTTAGCGGCTTCGCTCAGCATTGCTTGTGACTGTTGTTCAGGTGCACTTGCATTGATCACCCTTTCTTTCTTCTGTAACTTGTTGGTTGTTTCCAGTTGCTGTTTCTCTTGTATCAGTTTCTCTGCATCATCAAATGCCCTCCTTTTCTTTTGCCAAAGGTCCTGTCCAGGACTGAGCGAGCATCTCCAGTTGCATGAAGGCTTTTTATCTGCTGTCTGCTTGCAAACGATCTGAACGCAGAGCTGTTCGTATTCTTGAAAACGCTTTCAAGTAATTGCTCCTTTGAAATGTAATCTTGTTCATTGATGGTGAAACAGATTAGGCCGGCAGTGCCTAAGTGAGAGAGAAAGAGAGAGAGAGAGAATGAATGAATGTTAAGAACTTTCCCCTCTTGATTGATGCCTAATCTTTGATCATGAGTTTGAAACAACTTGCATCATAACTTTAAAAGTTTTGCATTTTTTACACCCGGATATATATATATATATATATATATTGCATAAATGAACAACAGTACTTATCTTTGTTGTGCAGGTTAACTGACATTTAAATCTAAGAAGTGCCTTACCTACCACATATTTGAAGTAAATATTCACATGCTCACCTGTCAATTTCATTTTCTTTTCATCTAGTAAGTTTGTATCCTCTGTAACTGCTTGCTGGTCCTGGGTGCTTGAAAACAAAACAGAGATCATGAAATGAAAGTCGAGTGAGTATAAGCCAATAAATTTTTTGAATTTTAAAGTTAGTGCTATTTTGGTAGTGCTAGTGCTTTGCCTAGAAAGAAGAGGAAAGTGCACTGTGTAGGCCTAACTTGAAATAATATGTTCTCAGCGCTATATTGTCCGATCTGAAAATTCCACATTGATTTGATTGATTTATTTTTTATTTTTAATTATTTATACAGGGTAATACATTCAGTAATGAAAAGAAATAACTGATTTACAATGTGCCCTGTCTAAAAACCTAAGCTAATTAATATACAATTCAATAACAAAGAAAAACAAAAATTGATATACAATATTAGGAAAAGAAACGGTTTGATGTTGTAAAAGAACTTTCACACCCTTTGATTTTTCAAAGCTTGCTTCAGCAAATTTTTGAAAGTAGCCAGTGAAGGGGCATTTTTTATTTCTGTGCTTAGTTTATTCCACACAGTCACACCTCGATATGAGAAACTACGTTGCCCGTAAGAGGTTGCAAAGCGCGGTATTCTAAGATCCGTGTCGGTATTACGGAGAGACCGTGAATTGTTTTCCGACAATTTTGTAAACATTAGCTGCATATATTCAGGAGCTAATCCATGGAGAGACTTGTAAACCATAGTTGCAATTTCAAATTCGATCATTTCTTTTATAGTTAACCACCCTAGCCTTCCAATCAAAGGAAGAGACGATGTATCGTAAGAGCTGTTAGTAACGATTCGTGCGGCACGGTTTTGCAGCTTNTTGATTTGATTTGATTTTTAATTATTTATACAGGGTAATACATTCAGTAATGAAAAGAAATAACTGATTTACAATGTGCCCTGTCTAAAAACCTAAGCTAATTAATATACAATTCAATAACAAAGAAAAACAAAAATTGATATACAATATTAGGAAAAGAAACGGTTTGATGTTGTAAAAGAACTTTCACACCCTTTGATTTTTCAAAGCTTGCTTCAGCAAATTTTTGAAAGTAGCCAGTGAAGGGGCATTTTTTATTTCTGTGCTTAGTTTATTCCACACAGTCACACCTCGATATGAGAAACTACGTTGCCCGTAAGAGGTTGCAAAGCGCGGTATTCTAAGATCCGTGTCGGTATTACGGAGAAACCGTGAATTGTTTTCCGACAATTTTGTAAACATTAGCTGCATATATTCAGGAGCTAATCCATGGAGAGACTTGTAAACCATAGTTGCAATTTCAAATTCGATCATTTATTATTTCAAATTCGATCGAGTTTTGGTTATGACGTGAAGTGCAACCAACGTGTGTGGTTTTTTCGGAAAGAGATAATACCAACCCAAATGATGCGGACATTTGCCAAATAGAACGGGCAAGTTTAAATTTAAGTTTTATGAAAATTGAGAAATTCTGACCGGCGGCAAAGACAAAAAGATAACACCAAGATCTATGAAATATTATAAGTATATTACAAAAACAATGTATTGATATCTGAGTGAATTTGAACGATCTAAATTTTGACATTGTATTAAATAAATCAACATGTTAACATAACCTTAATACAGATATACTCGATACTAGAACTATGTACAGCTATACTTTGATACTAGAACTATACTGTTGGTTGTCCTAGAAAACGAGAGCTCATGTTGTATTCATTATTCTACCCCTCTCATTTCAGGATCAGAAACAGAATCAATTGCTGTTAGAGCTGTGGTAAATGTGACGTAGGGCCAGGAGAGCAAATCGTAACTTACAAACACTTGTTTGGCAGTACTTTCAGTTTTGCTAAGTAGAGCATATGTATTTATCTACCAGGTGTGCCAGATAAAGGTTCCCACTCGAGTTTTGTAAATTCATAGCACCATGACTACTAGATGGATTTTAATGAATCTAATTCTACTGAAAAGCCGAAAGACTTAGGTACTTCTGTGATTCTTCTCGCGTTGTTATTAACACTGAGAACGTAGGTAAATTCGATTTTACGAAAATGTGTTGGTTATGATTTTCCTATGATAACAATTACGTATAATAATTATAATTTACCTATCTCGCCAGTGCCCGTAAATACGTGAGAAAAATGACAAAGATACCTCGATTTCTCTGATGTCGAGCCAAATTCGATTAATTCAAATCCGTCCATTAGTTGCAGTGGAATAAATCTTAAACATGTCCGAGAAAAATGTATGCAGATTTGGTAGAGTCCAGCGATTTTTGAGAATTTATCTTTAATCTATTTTAACATGTTTCTCTATAGTTAACTTGAACATAGATAGAATATTATAGATAGAAGAACTATTGTTTAAAATTGTATCAAGGATATTGTTGATTTGTTGACTGTTTCTGAAAAAGTGCTTAGGCCAAAACGTCCAAAGCTCTGGTTTGCAGGTGACAGCAAATTGTAAAACTTTCAGCATTAATATTTCTCCCCTCAATATCAACAAACGAGGCATCTAAGTTCAAGTTAACTATAGAGGAACATATGGAAATTGATTAGCCATTGATTTAAGTGAACCTTTCATCGCTAGACTCAACCAAATCTGTATACGTTTTTCTGGGACACCCAGTACTTGGGAGTGGGAGGTACTACGGGGAAACAGTAGCTATAAAGGCGAAGATATTATAACTGAAAAGGCTACTAAAGTCAAGTCTATACGTATAAAGTCCCATTCAACACACAATTCTTACTGTTCGTTGGGTTGGCCGTAGTGACTTTCCATCGTCATTCCTCCTTGGATAGTTTTGAGTCTTTTCGTAATGTTCAGCCTCTGCTCCTTCAGTGTGTGTGACTCCGTCGTGACTACACGCCACCAGTCGCTCAGGCAGTCGTGTTGTGGTTCTTGTATTATCTGCTTCTGGTGCCGCACACGGTCTCGCCAGTACAACAGGACAGTTGCTTTGCCTGCGACGTCGTCTTCCATCGCCATAAGCGAGCCAAGATGTGCGAATATTTGCAGGAATTCTGTGGCATGTCGATGTGGGTGGACATTGGCTAATTGAGGAAGGAACATGATGACTTGCCCGACATTGCACAACTGATAGTATCTACTTCTGTTGATTCGAAAACATTCTCTCATGAATCCTACGACATCGTCATCTTTTAATTTCTCGCTTGACACTTGTCTGTGCAGTGCGTGCAGGGATGGGGCTAAGCGTAGGTGCAAGAGAAGTGGTATGTGTGGTTGTTCCGAAACCAGGAAGCTCTCCACCATCTTGACGAGGCTGCAACAAGGGCAATGCATCGCGCTCCTGCATTGCATTGGCCACGAAACCTTCAACTGACAATTCTCTTCGGAGCATGTGCACGCTTGAGCAAGCGGTCCATGTTGCACGTAGTCCACTATCGCCATTCTCATGCGCTCTGTGTTGACATGAAGGTTGTCTTCTCTTGTCTGCTCCGGCTTCGTATGCGGCTTGGAGCTATTCATGAATTGGGCAATAGCCTTGACATCAACCTTCCTGATCGCAATGGCCGTTACTCTGGCAAGCAGATTGCTGCTTCTAAACTCGCCACAAAGCTCACAGTCCTCTTCGGAACCCCAATCTATATCGAGAGCAGCAGCAGCACCATGCTTCTTTGATTTACCAACGGCAGCAGTTTTTCAGCGAGTCACTGTTTTTTTATTGCAAGTCGTTTCCTCTTCTTGAGCCGAAGCAGACTCGCCAACCCTTCTTGTCTTCGCTGCTGGTGACTGCTTGTGTCGGCTAGCAGTGGCCGTGCTGTTTCTGCTAATTTCTTCCGGGGGTTTATCGGCCTGCTCTGGCGTTTTCTTTGCCACGCTGCTGACAACACTTTGGTGCCTCATTTGCTGCCCCATGACCATTCCCTCTTGGTCTGCTTGTCGGCTTGCTGGTCTGGTGACTACTGGCTCTGGCTCGTTTTCTTCATCTTCATCTTCATCGCTATTGCGTTGGCTGCTTTCCTCCTCCGCATCAGAATATGGCCTCTGGGCCTCCTCAAGGTACAACTCATCGGTGTTTGGGGCCCGTCGTAGATACACACGCTCTGCAAGTGTGAAGAGCCTGCTCGGCTCCACTGCCATAAATGTGACGAATTGGAGGCCGTACCTGCTGTGAAGAAATGAACATGACATTAATTAAGACATAGTGGTAGTTAGTGGTAGCTATAAAAGCGTCGATGATAATAACAAAGGGTGTTTTCCTAGGGCTGTTTTCATTACTTCATTATTTTACCCAGTCGAAATTCTCTCACGCTCTCTTTTAATTTCTCATTTCCTCATTTTTTTTCATTTTGATTTCTAATCATCAAGAATTCTAGTTTAATAACAACTTAAACATTACGCCTAAACATTCATGCCTCCCTCACACGAAAAATTCGTAGTATCAGTATGTGAAGAATTCGTACAAGAATTCGTTTTAGCATTCTTGTCAGGTTAATTAATGTGTGCGCGAATGATGCTTATTATATTACTGTACGGAATTTTTTTCTGGCCCTTTTTCGATTACTTCCTTCCATTCTGCACACTGCTCCTCCTGATGATAGACTGTGCGTGTGTGTCGAC
>REGM01000302.1:262257-302352 GCA_004194415.1 Aurelia aurita
TTTAAATTGTAAACTTGCTAACATGCTTAATTAAGTAATTATCAGTTCGTTGAGTCTTTCTGTTGTATAATAATGATTGTCAAATGTAATGAGCTGAGTTAGTTTCTCTGGTTGCCTTTCTTTCTCTTCTTAATTGGACAGACCTATGAGCTGCGGTTTTTTAGAAACTTTTTTGCGCCATCTTTAAGGGAGAGGGTGTTTTTCTATCTAAATTGCACGTCGGAAAAAAGTTCTCCACATTCCATTTTGGTCCATAGTTTACTTGTCATTGAAATTTAAATAAGATATAACGGTCCGTTTCAGAAATAGAATTTAATTTTTCAATAGCAAGTAAATTATGGACCAGGACCAGGATGGAATGTGGAATTACTCGTTCCCAAACCAAACGCCTTGCAAGCATTTCTCTAATTTTTTGGTCTTAAAGATGGGTGACTTTTTTTACTCCGTAGCCTACCCGGTAGAGTTGGGATCGAGGGGCAAATCGCCTAAAGTAATCTCGTACACTTTCGTCGTAAAAAATCCTGAAAAGATCTTCAGTTTGAAATCTCGAAAATCTTCACGAAATAAATCTTATAAATATGTCCCAAAGATCTCCACCAACAAATGATACTTGAAATTGACTCAAGAAATCTTTTAACAGTCATTTGAGAATCTCCTCACAATTCGCTTGAATGCTCAAAATCTTGCGAAATTCTCAAAAGTAAGTCTCACCGAATCTATCTCGAAAATCTATGAAAATCTCGAAAAATGTTGAAAATCTCAAGTCCGTAAGAATCTAAGAGTTGTTTTAGTTCGTTAGCTAGTTAGTCACCGAGAAAGTAAGTCTCCGAAAAAGTCTCAAAATCTTTGAGAAAGATCAAGCTGACCAATTAGATCTGATTGATTACATCAATTGGAAACAATGTTACATCAGAAAATAGATGCAGTTAGTTAGCTACACTTTAACGCCGTAACAGTTAGTTCACAGTATTTTAGTATATAGATGATATCGTTCTAAACATCGCATACTAAAGACTAAAGACCCTAAAGACTGCTACGAAGGCTACTAAGATAATATTATTTGGCCTTACCTCTCTTCCGTGTCTTCAAGCCCTCTGACCAAAAGCTCATATGTTCCATGACACAATGGTGCCTCGACTTCTTGAGAAGAAGATGTCGCGATCATCATTCTGTAAAAATACGATTAAAATGCTTACTTGGTTGGGCTTGAATTGTTTGTAGTTTTCTTTCGTGGTCAGTCAGGAAAAATCCATAAATACCGGGGGGGGTAGGGGGTGAGTCAAAACAAGTTGCTGACGTTTGGTGGGCTGGGTTTAGGGTTTGTGCCGACATTCAAGTATACTAAAATGTTAATCCATCAGTCAGTCAAAGCAGTCAAAGCAGGCTGCTAACTTAGATGGGGGTAATTTCGTCTGGTAAAATCACGGATGGTTATTAATGAATGAACGAACGAATTAATTAATGAACATACCTATTTTCTTGAGCGGCAGCAAACATGTCCACATCTTCATTCACGCTACTTTCGACAATGGCGAAAGAAGCATTTGAAGAATTGATGATTTGGTGCAGGTCTGCCATTTCGGCGTCATCTTCCTGCGTCTTCTCGCAATTTCTTTGGTCGTCTGCCATATTATCAACTTCACTTCCTTTCTTGAACTTGCTTGTAACTTGTTTGGTTTGTTGTAAGTGTGCAAAGTCTGCTCTGGCTCTTCTCTTCTCTTCTCTTCTATATATACTCGCTGGTTGCAAAATTCCAGCCCACACAAAAAATAACATGAACTAACATAACATAACAGAACAAGTCCCCCTCTCCCCGAAAAAGTAGCGAAACCCAATTCATGACGTCACACAATATTATGCGAATATGCGGAGGAGGAGCTCTGAGGCACTTTCGTTGCGTCAAATGTTTTGTTGTTGTTGTGGTTGTCTTGTTCAAAGTTCAGAGGCCACAGGTCGAACATGGGTTTATTACGTCAGAGTCGGACAGAGCCTTTCTTTGATCAAACAAAATGGCGGCGGATCGAATCTCTGGAAAATTCACTCCCCCAGGCCAAGCCATCGTAACGAAACGAGTAGGTACAACAGATTATTATTATCTAACAATTACCTTGCCCTTAGTTACTTGCCTTGTTTATGTTTAGGCCCTTGCTTGCTATTATTATGTCTGTATGACATCACATATGTCGATAGATATGATGGACGATAATATGACATCTCTGCACTGCATGGCATGAAAATGATGCGATGGGCCTAACTAAAATAAGACAATTATCATATGAGCTCAAGCAAGCTTCTTCAAAAATAATCACATTGTCAGTACTCAGTCAGAGTTTCTTATGAGTTTCTTTTAGTTAGGGACCTCTCATAGTCATAAATTTGTTCACAAATAATTTTCATAGCCCCAGCCAGCCAGCCAGCCAGTCAGTATGTATATACTCTACTGAAAATGAGTAGAAAGTTCTTGTCATCTATCTGACAAGTTGCATTGCAGTAAAATTCATATCTTTATATCTTTATATCTTTAAATCTATAATTTATATAACCAGTTCGTAACTGTACCAGAAATCTCCCCGGCCAACTGCAACTGTGCGCACCGCTAACTCAATTTTGGCTCGCTCAACCGTGAAATTGCTTACATTCATAGTGGACATTTTTGTAAAGACTCTAAGCTTAGAATTGGTTATTAGCTCATTGATACGTTGCCCATTGCCAAAAGCAAGCAATAGGCTCCTGATTTAGGAACCCTTATACCCGGAAATTCATTTTAGTACCTTTCAAATAAGAACCACTGCATTATCAGTAATCGACTATTGTGATCTAGTCTATGGCAACGCTGCTCAGTGTGTCTTATCAAAACTGCAAAAGTCTCAGAACTTTGCTGCTCGAATTGTCACTGGGGTTAGAAAATATGATCATGTATCCCCAGCCTTAGTTAGACTGAACTGGGTACCATTGAAAGAAAGACGTCTAGAACAACGGCTGAAATTTATGCACAAATGTGTTAATGGAGCTGCTCCAGCCTATTTGAGCTTTGGAAGAAATGATGAAATTCATTCATATAATAAAATTAACAGTCTTTCGTTGACCTTGCCACGAGCAATGTTGAACAGCGGACAGCGAAAGTTTCTGTACAAAGGCGCAAGTGATTACAACAAATNGACTATTGTGATCTAGTCTATGGCAACGCTGCTCAGTGTGTCTTATCAAAACTGCAAAAGTCTCAGAACTTTGCTGCTCGAATTGTCACTGGGGTTAGAAAATATGATCATGTATCCCCAGCCTTAGTTAGACTGAACTGGGTACCATTGAAAGAAAGACGTCTAGAACAACGGCTGAACTTTATGCACAAATGTGTTAATGGAGCTGCTCCAGCCTATTTGAGCTTTGGAAGAAATGACGAAATTCATTCATATAATACAAGGAACAGTCTTTCGTTGACCCCCAAGCGCGCAAGCTCTCAAAAGAAAAAAGAGAAAGCTCTCAAAAGAAAAAAGAGAAAGCTCTCAAAAGAAAAAAGGTATATGAAAGTTGTTATGAGTCCATTTATAATTAACTGGAGAAGCCTCTAAAAAATTCCCAAGCGCGAAAGCTCTTAAAAAAGAGAAAGATCTAAAAAAAAGGTATACAAAAGTTGTTATGAGTTTATATATTGTGTATTCATAAATAACCGGAGAAGAATCCTTGACAATATTTCTAGACTCTTGAGGATTCTTGTTTAAAAAAACTTATTGTCCTTTTACTTTGGTTAACATTTACTGACTGTGACCATATGAAGAATGAATTCTTGACTGTCATAATCACAAATAGTAGCTTCAAGAATGATTTTGAAGAACACTTCCATTTTCTTGTCATCTGACAAGTTGCATTGCAGTAAAATCATGCCATCAATCATGCACTAAAACATATACCTTCATATCTTTATATCTTTAAATAGTGTTGGACCTTATTTTTGTAGAGATTCTAAGCTTAGTAGGACTCAATCCCAATTTGGTTATTAACAACCTTTTGGAACCCTTATACCCTGAAATTCATTTTAGTACTCCTTCATTTGGTTGGTACCCCTGTGAAAATTATCGCTCGAATGCGTCACTTTTGTGTAGAATTTCACTAAGTCTTTCAGCTGCTGTTCAAGGTCTCCTGCTAAGCACACGGGTCGCCCTCGTGCTGGAGATTTCTTTGTCACTGCTGAAAGTTGGTCACTTTTCTGTACGTTTTGGTCAATAATCTCTGTTGATGAACCTTTTGGTGATGCGGACTTTTCAGATGTCCTTTCCTTGTCGGACACCATGGGAATTGCTGTCTGCTCCATTTTATTTGCACAGGTAGCCTCTGTCGGTTCCACTGACGGTGTCTTGTCTTCAGTTTGGTACTCTGCATTACTTTCCAAGGTTTGTTCACAGCTGTTTGCCAGTGCATCATGCAACGGCTTTGGTGAATCTTTGCTTGACGCATCTGCAGTGCCCTCTATAGGA
Source organism: Aurelia aurita (assembly GCA_004194415.1). Taxonomy (NCBI): domain Eukaryota; kingdom Metazoa; phylum Cnidaria; class Scyphozoa; order Semaeostomeae; family Ulmaridae; genus Aurelia; species Aurelia aurita. The sequence continues at coordinate 266,730 of REGM01000302.1, forward strand.
ACGAACGAGCCCAAATCAATACGAATATCACCTTCACCAACACTGAACCTAAGTGGACGCCCACAGTAGGTCATTAGGTCTTCCACTCGAAGTATGTCATTGTCATTGTCATCTTTGAAATTGTCATCAGCGAAATGTGGAGCTTCTTCTTCTGCTTTTTCTCCTTTTTCTGGAATGGACTCAGTTGCTCGCGTCGATACTCGTTTCAAGAGCATCACATTCAGGTTAGCTGCACTCATCAGGTAATGTCCACCCCTATAAAAGAGCTGCTCATATGATATCAAGAAGTGTAAATGTTGTGCTACATCTGTATAACTAATGCACAATATAACTACAGTATATGGAGCATTAAGACTCATTATCTATACCTGTGCGCAAATTGCAATATACTTTCATGACATTGATCAATTTCATGGCCGATTTTGCTTTTCTTTATTTTTTATGTAAACCAAAATCTTTTAATAAGAACCTGAACAGAAAATCAGGGTGAACAAGTTCTTATATCTAGGGTTAGAAATTCCAAATTTCAGACTGTAGGTTCTTAATAAATGAAGGCTCTTATGTGCGGGTTTTTAAGGTNAAAGACCAGCATTTCAAGAACAGCATTTATCTTGTATACCAGGGAAATTGCAATGTGACAAGCTGCTGTTAGCCATCGGTGAAGTCATCCTTCAGAAAGTACATAATAATAATAATAATATAATAATAATAATAATATACAAATATTTATACAGGATAAAAACACTTCAGCGAATCATCGCTGTTATCAACGTGTGTCCTGTCAAAAATAAATCAAATAAAAGTCATTAAAAAGTTCCTATTTACAATTATCTTTGAATGAAGTAAAAAGTTAAAAATAGTTACAATAGTTCCTCGTCGTGATTAAAGTGTTTAATCTAACTAAAATAGTCTTTAAGATTTTTTTTCGTACTCTGCAGCGTTTGTTGCCTTTCGAATTTTTAGCGGCAGTTCATTATAGATTTTTGCTCCAGTGTAATAAAATGATTTATAGACCTTTTATGTCACAAATTATGCTTGCAATTCTAAAACGTAAAATGGTATCTACTACTGTTGGTAGTCTATAGCAGTTAATCCTGATCGATTATCAAATGAAAACACTTTGCGTAATTTGGTAAGAAAGCATACGCAGCCAGTAATTGTGTATTTCCGTGCATGAAATCGTGAAATCTCATGATTTTTCATGAATTGAGATTCTTGCGTGAAGCGTGATATGAGAGTTTTAGTTGCGTTATGCCGTGAAACAGGCTTCGCCAATGAGTGAATTTGTGAATTAAATTTGAACTTAAATGATAGTTTTACAACTTATCATTTAAAGTTCCATAATTTATTCTAACTTTGTACGTACTACACAGTTTAATCTCAAGTCAGTATCGGGATTTCTTTGCGTCATAAAACATAATCTGCTTGCCTGCGAGTGAAAAGCCAATTTTCCTGTGCGTGAATGCGTCAAATGCTAAAATATGGTGCGGGAATGCGTGAATCACAACCCCTATGGGGGGCACCTTGCTGTTGTACATGAATTGACATCATGATTTACTTACAAAGGAATTTTTGAAGTGTCATTTTAGCAATGGGCTATGATTCCCAGAAATCATTCGAATTTGATCTCCACTGTTTATAGAATTTTCATAACTCACATTGGTATGAATTGAAATTTTAGTTGGCACCCCTCACAATATATGTTTCTTACGTCATATTTGTCATGTTAACTTTTGAGATTAAAGAGTTAAATTATCCATTAATGAGATTAATTTCAGTCCAGATTCTGACTTGGTCGAGAGGCTTCTCAATGATGACATCCTCGGATATGATGCACATGAGAAAAGCAAACTTCTTGGCAGTTTAATCAACAGGAAAGGTATTGCAGTGAAACTTATTTTCTTTCAGCCTTAGGGTTGGTTGATTTAAAAATTAGTTGTACATACTTTTTGTGCGGGTTGATATAATAATGCCACTATTTTCTTAACTTTTGAAAAGTTCTCAAATTTAAATGCAAACTTGTTTTTAGATGCCAATTTATATGTATTTTATATATTCACATTGTTGAAGCGTACATCCAGTACACCCAGTCGTTTTATTATCGTATTAATATTTCACTCTCTGCAGAATTCTTTGAATGAAACTGTTAAAGTAACTCAACGGGGTTAAAAGGCAACTTAGCTAGGGGGACTGGGTCCATCTAAATAGAACCTATTGTATTTGATGTTTTCGATCGATGAACACAATAGGAACATAAGTGGCGCGTGCCGTTCTTTTGTGCTATGTTTAGACTAGATCGCTATATCTCCGTTCATTTACTTTAACATAAAAATAGGAAAGGAGCATGTCAAGCAGGTAAATATGTCAAATTTCCTGGTCTTCTGCTGGAAGAACACCTAAGCTGGAAATATCACTTGAATGAACTTTCCAAAAAGTTAGCAAGAACATGTGGTGTGTTCTTCAAGATAAGGCATCTTCTTCCTACTAGTGTTTTAGTTTCTTTGTACCATTCCTTATTTGCCTCATTTATTCAGTATGGAATTGTTGTGTGGGGTCTGACCTATGACAGCCACACTAAACCTATATATATTTTACAAAAGAAAGTTGCTAGAGCTATTACTTTCAATAATTTTACTACTCCATCTACCCCAATTTTCTCTGATATGAAAATTCTTAAGTTATATGATTTATTTTATTTAAAGCTTCTTTCTTTTGTGTATGAATGTGTTAACAAGATTTTTCCTACATATTTTCATGATTATTTTAGTGTTTTGTCATCTGTTCATCAATATGATACAAGGCAGGCACGTAAGGGAGATATTTTATTGAGTCGTAAAAATACTTTGCAATATGGCATAAGATCTGTCAGATATACAGGCGCCAAATCCTGGAACGACATTTCTATCCTCATCAAGCAATCCCCCACAAAGATAAGTTTTTGCCGTCAACTTAAAATCCATCTGTTCTCAATGAAATACTAAGTATTTGTATTTAGCTTGTTTATAAACTTGGCACAATTTTATAGTAGGTTACATTTTTCAATCATGGCTGTAACCCTAATTTTAGCATCAATCTCAAAATTCTTCAAAACATGCTGACTTTGGGTGGCAGTAGGGGGTTCTTGTTCTTGGGACCTGTTTTGGGCATTAAACCATTCCTCTAGCGATGGCTGTGGATTTGAGTTTTTGTCCCGGACATGTTCTGTGGGCTTGGGTTCGCTGCTGTCATTCTAGAGTCTCTTGCACAAAACGCATCTTTTGAAATCATACTGATCGCAAAAAATATAGGTTTTTAACACAGGGGGTGCCCTCTCCTCGATTAGTCTATCTACTGAGAGAGCTCCTCCTTTAAGAAATTCCCCACATAAAGGTTTCATATATTTTCCTTCTTAGTAAAATTGTATTTGTTGCGTTTATTACCTTTTGTTTATTTAGTTGTATTGTAGTGTATGTACTTTATATTGAAACTTGTATGCTGAGAATTTTAAAATGAAACTGAACTGAACTGAACTTATTGTCATTATTATAGAAGTTGAGAAATCTCTGATGCTTCAAATTGCTTTCAAACGAGAGATATTTTCTTATTCAATTGAAATAGAAATTTTGCGTCGTGTTTGAAATAGATCTTTTTTATCTGATTTGTTCCATGACTCTTCTAGCTTCTTATTAGCTATCCATCACTTTAATTGACGAGTGTGTGTAAGGCACTTTTACCGCATATTTAAGAACTATTTTTCTGTGGCTGGATTTACAAACCAAACTTGCTGGCTACCGCGATATAAGCCTACGTGGTGGCCCAACTTGCCATTTCGCTCACCAAATTCTGGTCCAAGTCGAATGAAGTGTGCTGAAATGGATTTAGTTCTCCAGGCTTGCATAGGTCATTTCGAGGAAAGGCAAATGCCAAGGAACAGCGAGAGCACATAGGTTCAGTCGACTGAAAGGGCTGCCGGACGAGCTGCTGAGAGAGTTGCTGAGAGAGCTGCAGAAAGAGATTTGGAATCAATTGCCAAAATTTCTCAACAAAGCCACAGTGCAACTCCTGCCGAGCATAGTTTTATGATCACAGATGGAAGGAAGACTTCCCAACAATCAACTGCACAGAAATCAGTGTTGCCAATTGTTCCACAGAGATCTGTGTTACCAAATGTTGCACAAAGGCGCTATTTGGAAATCAAGATAACAGAGGTTCCTCTTTTTGAATTATGTACTTGCTGGCATTTTCCCATTCGGAAGCCATATCTTTACAATGGACTTCTTTTCAATATTTCAATCTGTGTCTGCTATTCGATGACTTCTGTGGAATCGAATATTGAAATATATCAAATAGACACTTTTACTTATTTGCGGTTGTTCGCTGGTATGTTCCCCATAGTTAGTGAGGAAAATCGTGATTTATAGTGTATATATTATTATTTGTTATTATTTGTTATTATTTGTTACTCGTACCAAATCTCTTCTCATTTGTTAATTTCCAAGATTGTTGATTTTTTAATAGCGAAACAAAGGTAGCATGGAACAATTACTAGGAACAATTGCTTACTCCACAGACGTATTCTTATTGCAGTCGACCTCGTTCGAAATACTTGTTTTTTAGCAATGATTAACTTAAAAAGAAGATCTTTGTTTTGCTGGAACTACGAAGAAGCAGGTGCCTTTTTAGAATTCATGATGAATCTGATCACAGTGAAGAACTTTCAACATATGGCCTCAGGTTTATTGACTTGTCCCAGCTCACTAGTCTAGCTAGGATCCTTCTCTGCCCAACATCCAATACAGCAAATGTCAAATTAGAGAAGGATCAATTTCCTAAGATGGAATTTACATATTATCATTCGTTTTAAGCAAATAAGAAGCCTCAGCATGACCTTTTGCCCTCAAGGAAAAGACTCCCGGTGTGGTTTTCAAAGAAGCATTGCTGACAACACAGCAATATACAAGCTTCAGCATCAAATCCCAAATGCAATTGCACTAGAAATAAAGCCTGTCTTTGAAGCACTCAGCACAGAGCACTTACTTTCCTGTTGTCTCCATGGTGGCACACAGAACCAAAATGAAGCTTTCAATGCACTGATATGGCAGCGTGCCACCAAGACAACCCATTCAAGCCTCCCAACAGTTCAACTGGCTGCATATCTTGCTGTGGGGCATTGCAATGATGGGGCAAAAATGCTGATTGACACAATTGAAGAGCTTGGCATTGAACCTGGACTTCACTGTGAAACCGCAGCTAGAAAGCTAGACAAAGAGCGCATTTATCACTCGAATAAAAAGAACTCAGATAAAACAAAGAAAAGAAGAAGAACAATCAGACACAAGAAAAAGGGATATGCTGAAGAACTGGAAGAAAGAGAGGGACCTCAATATGAATTTTTAGACACAAAATCTGATCATCGATATGAACAATTACTTTCCAAACTTTCAACCTTTTCCCGAAAATCGCAATTTCATGTAAAATTGAGTTGCTTTACAGACATATTTCAAAAAGTACAAAAGATAATCATGTCAAATTTTCACTGTATCTAAAATGGTATGAAAGCTATGCAATAAGCTATAATTCACCACCATGCATCACCTAGAGATAATGGTAATGAGATTTTTGTTTTTGGGATAAATCGCATTTCTGATTTTTTTGAACCGGAATGATAAAAAAGCATTGCATAGCTCTATTATAGGTCCTCATGTACTGAAATTCTCATAGCAATATTTGATTTCAAAACAGAACTATAAATGCTGTTCTTTTACAGCTATTTGACCTTGCGGAAATAGGTGTGGTCACAAAATAGGCGTGGCTTTTAACTGGGTGTGTTCAAAGCAATAATTTGTATAAAATTTTGTTGACAAACGTCTAAACTATGTAGAACTGGATCTAAAAACATGATGCTCTCTTTCCAATAGAAAATATTGACTAGTGAAATTTGCCTATATTTGCCTATTCTGCTACCTTAATGACGGATGAGGCAGAAGACACATTTGCAAACTCATAGACAGGCCCTGAATATTGCAATTAACTTGAAGAAGGATGAATATTGCATCTCTTTACGTCTACCCCACTTGCCTGATTTTTCGTTCTGGCCCTATAAGAAAACAAAGATGGTGCTATGTTTGGTTGGAAACTGCGGTAGAAAATCTGGAAAACATAGCAAAAAGAAAGAGAAGGAAGAAAATGAGAATGGTCCTACTACTAGGCCTAATAGCGAAGAAATTACGCCCTCAATTTTCTAGATTTCCTGGCATCATTACAAATGAGGGTGAGGCTATGGAAGACTTAACAACAGAGAGAAGAAGGCGATGGATCTCACCATTAAGCACTATAAAGTGACTTTTGATGATGCAGCTTGTTCTTATCAGTATGTCAGAGATGTGGTTGGTAATTTCAAGGGAAATGCTGAGAAGTTCTACCCAGATTTTTACAAATGTGTGTCCTCTGAGGAAATAGTTTTCAAGAGCCTTTCCCTGAGAGGCTCAATAATTTTAGGGTTTGAAATGGCAAACCATGTTTTTGCATATCTAACTGGTGCAACTGTCAAAGAGGGTAGTCTTGCTTTCAGTTGTCCTGTCCCCTTTACATCCAAAAAAGTCAATATCATACAATATCTGAGTGGCTATGTTTTTGGTAATGTTTATAGGCGTTTCAGGAGGCCTAATTCCACAAGGAGTATGCTTGGACTTCAGAGTTTGAGCATATTGCTTGCTGGGAAATCAACTTTGGAAAGCAGCTCATCTGAAAGCAACACTTTCACAAATGCAAAGGACAGAGGAGGGCATTGGGCATTTCATGTCCGAAGTATTTGAATTTGTTTCTCTTGTGAAAACAAAATTTTGGCAGTTCACAAATGAAGTGAGCAACACAATTGACAATGGTATCTGACTTACTGGAAAGTCCAATTGTTTTGGCCAACTATAAAAGGCTACGCAATCAATGCTCTGGAGGCCTTTGGCAAACTGCACAATTGCACCAGAGTTTCGGAGTATGATATGACTGATAACTAGGAGTCGTGTGCAGGCTTTAACATTACTGCTCACCATTATGTCATGTTCCAACAAAGGATCTGTATTTCCACTTTCAATTTGTGATATCATTGCAGTAAGCTCTCCATCATCAAAATTTGGCAAGATCTCATCATGCGGAACACTGAGAAGTGCATGAACCAACATTAAGTTGAAACATTCTGGGCCCCTGCCAATGGTTATAATGGCCATTCCTGTTAACTGGCCCAGCATGAAGTAACGGTTATTGACGAGATATTCTGGCACCATCTTCAACCAAATGCTGTTGTTTCCAATAACGATTCCAGGAATATCATGAAAATTCCTCATTGCTAGTGTTAACAATTCTCTGAGCAAGCCTCCTGCATCTGCACCTGCTTCACCAGCAAACCGTACCAGGATGTCTTGATTCAAACTTCTGCCTGAAAAGTATACTCCAAAATCGATTCTCATCACGCTGCACAATAACATGCTTGAGATCATCAGTCTGCCGTGCCCTCTGAAATCGAGCAGTCACATCTTGGAGAAGGGAAATGACATCTTCATCTGCTACATGCTTTGATACAGCAACTGGTTTCTCAGATAAATCCATGACATCATCAAATTCAAGAAACCGATCAACTTCATCATCCCCATAGAGTGTAGCTTTATCATCTGTTGTCGTTGAATAATTTTCAACTGCTGTGGAGCTAAAGGATAAACTTGGGGAGCCTATCGAATGTCTAAATCTCACAGGGCGATTATAATTTCTTGTGAAATTAGCAGTGGGAAATTCCCTAGCATCAGTTAGTGACTCCACTGCAGATAAGTTATCTGATTCATTTGAGGTCTTTTTGGGTATGAGCTCTTCCCTTTCATCCTCTTGTGTATCGGGTTCATTGCTGATATCAAAATAGATTGGATACCTTGGGGAGGACTGGGCATGAGCAGTATGGACCATATTTGGCAGAAAGGAGGTACTGCCCTCTTTGAAATCAGCAGTGGAAACTTCTGCAATTGTGTGGTCACTCAAAAGATCCATGTCTTCTCCTTGATCAGAGGCAGCTTCGTTGACTTCATGTAGCAGTGTCTTAAACTTCATACTGTCATATGAATGGGGGTAAAACAGGTAAAGATGGAGTGACTTCTTCTTGTCTCTTCGCTGATAATAAAAAATTTTCTACAGTGGTGAAAGTGCCACGAATTTGACTCCATTGTAGTGAGCAAGGTATGTTGTAGTGCATGGAGGGATATCAAAGTTTTTCCTACAAAGGGTATGGATGTCGTCATAACTTGCTTGACGTTGAATTTCTTCCGAAAAACTTTGATTTAGTTTCAAGGTATATTTCTTTTTCTCTAGGCATTTTAATCCAAATGAAACTTGATAGGTTGGTTTCACCATAACAGCTCAATTGTTTGAATCAAGGCGGTTAGTATGGGTTTTCCTAACGCGTTTTCTCAGTTCTTCAGCACGCTCTTGATAGTTTTTGGCTTTCTGATTACCATTAAGGCAAGAATTATTGCCGTTGTTGTTGTCCTGGTTGAATTTCTTCCTAAAGGATAGGATATCTCCATATACTAATCCCATTTCCAGGAGCTTTGCATCCGAACAACTTGTAGCTATAGCATCATCAATCTTGTTAACCATGAATGCTGGCAGCAGGTAAGCAATTTTTCTCGACTCAAGAAACTATTGAATCTAAAAAAAATCCATAGGGAAGAACATTACAATAGTTATTTACCATTTTTGTCCTCCTCTAGAAGATATCAACAAATGAAAAGTTTTCTTGTTCTAACTTATAAAAAAGAGGGTGCTTGTTAACTTGACTTTCTTAACAAATGTAAACATTTAACAAATAAATTGGTAAATCTCAGGGTTGCAACCTTTAACAAGTCTGTGCTGTCCAAAAATTTATGAGAATTTCAAAATTCCTAATTGAAATGCTTGAAAACGTGCTGGAAAGTAGCCTATGTGTGAATAAAAAATATAACGTTTTTTGGGTGCGCCAAATTGTTGTCAGTCTTTGTGGCTATTAGGAAGAGCCTAGACTAATAGGCAACTAATACTGGGAGGGGGATATTGTAAATTGCTGACCTGACTGGTGTTAAACTGTTAAAATGGTCCTGAACTTTTTAAATTTTCAGGAACTGTTAAAAAAGTATTACCAGGAGAGCAATTTTATGAAGTGTTATTAAGGCCAAAATTAAAATATATATGTTAAAAGACATTTTGACATCGAAACATACAAACTGACATCTCTTGTATAAAAGGCAATTTAACATCTAAAACACAATTTTAAATGCCAATACAAGATGCCAATACGATATACCAATACGATATGCCGATTAAAGATGCCAATTCTATTGCCGAACCAGAATTTCAAATGATGTTGCGTAATGTTTAAATCTGAAATCATTCAACCCCTAAGTGATAGGCCAAAATCTACATCCACAAATGTCAGACCACTGGTTATAGAATTGAGGCTCTCTGATTCTAAGGAATAACAGACTGTTAAGCGAGTTGTATGAGAAAATTAACAATAGATAACTAACTAACTATAGAAAAAACAATTGCGAGCTAACAAAAGCATTTAGCATATAGTCTCACTGAAGGGAAATCCCTGCAGGAAGTTTTCCCCTCGATGCCGGAATAACAAGTAAAAAGTGTTGTTTGTGATGAAATGTTGCATTTAGATCCTTATCATTTTCTGTGCCATGAAAATAAACTTGGAGCACTACCCATTGAAATTGGCCATTGTGTTGCACCCATGAAGACAATCAGTGCTTTGGGGCTTTGGANTTATAGAATTGAGGCTCTCTGATTCTAAGGAATAACAGACTGTTAAGCGAGTTGTATGAGAAAATTAACAATAGATAACTAACTAACTATAGAAAAAACAATTGCGAGCTAACAAAAGCATTTAGCATATAGTCTCACTGAAGGGAAATCCCTGCAGGAAGTTTTCCCCTCGATGCCGGAATAACAAGTAAAAAGTGTTGTTTGTGATGAAATGTTGCATTTAGATCCTTATCATTTTCTGTGCCATGAAAATAAACTTGGAGCACTACCCATTGAAATTGGCCATTGTGTTGCACCCATGAAGACAATCAGTGCTTTGGGGCTTTGGACATACCATTTTCTAGGCAGCGCAACTTTTTGTGTCCAGGAGGTACCTTCATATAACAGACGAGGGGAGGAATTTCTTGTTTTTAATCCTTTTCATGTCTGATAAGCGTTGCAGACCTATCAATTTTTCTCCCTTACTCTTCTACCTAATGTAATACGATCAATTGTTTCCTTCTGCCACTTCACACGCAAATTAGTCTGTTGGTGTACACGTATATTTTTTATAAGAAACCAAGAATTTTAGCCAGTACTGACAGTTTCTTAAAATTATCAGATTTTCAGTACTCAGAGTTTCTTACGAGTTTCTTACGACTTTCATATCAATCTTCATGTTTACTTCCTGTGCCCTCGTGAAATTTCAGAACGAAGTTGTTCTAAGCCTTTCCGATGTTTAGACATTACTCAAGTACCTTTCGAGTAATATGATACAGGAAACACGTGAAAATAAGGTAAAAATATGCTAAGGATTTGTTTTATTAAAGAAATAGTTTCTTAAGTTATATTTTTCCCAGTACTGGAGTTTCTTATTCTTTTGGCGATCTGAGAGTTGAGTTTCTTATAAGCAGTTTCTTATAACAAAAATACGTGTATCACAAGTGTTGCTCTATGCAGTTACAGAGTGGACGGATATGAAAATATTCTATCACAAAAAGCTGGGAGAAAGTAAGGAATATGGCAGAGCTTTTTTCAAAAGAGTAGTATCTTTCGACACGTTGGTTGTCCTTTTTTCCATTGCATTACAATTTATCGTGTTACATTAGGAAGAAGAGTAAGGGAGAAAAATTGATATGTCTGCATAATCATGTTATTCCTGCTATTCCTTAGAATCCGAGAGCCTCAATTCTATAACCAGTGGTCTGACATTTGTGGTTGTAGATCGCAACATCGTGTGAAATTCTAGTTCGGCAATAGAATTGGCATCTTTAATCGGCATATCGTATTGGCATATGGTATTATTTGCATTTAAAATTGTGTTTTAGATGTTAAATTGCCTTTTATACAAGAGATTGTCTTGTCAGATTGCATGTTTGAATGTCAGTTTGTATGTTTCAATGTGAAAATGTCTTTTAACATTTATATTGTAATTTTGGCCTTTATAACACTTCATACAATTTACTACATTTTCTTCTTCCCTCCTCTTCTGAAACTCTTATGTATATAAAATATTGACCAACCTGTGCATATTCTGCAACATGTGCATATTCTGCATTTTTGGCTTGATCATTGTTGCTCCCTTCCATGACGATGACCAAGTGACAAGTGAAGTGCGTCCTGCCTGTTGGGACACGCGGAAATAGATCTGAAACTCGCGGCCGCACATTAAGATGTGTGCGGCCGCGTGTCTGAAACTAGCGGGCGCAAAGCTGAAGGCAGCGGCCGCACATTTCGCACTACTAAATGTGACAAGAACGTGTCATCGGCAGTAATTCCTGGAAACGCACTCCTTTTCACCTTGTAAATTGCAGACCAGTCCCGAGGTTTAGGCCTGAAACGCGCGGACGCGTTTTTTAAATGTGCAGCCGCGTGTCTTACCACCAACTTGTCCAAGGTGTGCGGCCGCGCGTTTGACAGACTCTAAGGTTGAGTTCTGAGACGTGCGGCCACGTATTTGGGACGTGCGGCCGCATATGTTTCAAAACACGTGGCCGCACATCTGAGACAGGCGGCCGCGCCTCAAGACAGGCGGCCGCAAGTCTTACCGCAAGTCTTAACCTTGAGAAGTTACAGAGTTAGGTTGTCCGAATCAGCCACAGTACAGATAGGATTCTTTCTCCAGTTCTGTTTAAAAAAAGACTGTTCTGTTTATAGACTGTCCAGTTCTGTTTATAGAAGATTACTCTTTTCATGGTCCATCATCATCTAAAGATTAATGCAACAGTACATCAGGCACTTCAGTTTTGTATTGAGAAATGTCTTATAATATGAAACATATTTTCTTGTACACATGTATCATCTGAATAACTTTTTTTGTACTTTGCAGCCTAAATGGAACACAAATAAATGGGGAGGCAGTTGGTACAGTATTCTTAGACCTCTTAAGGCCTAGCCTTGTCTGGGTAGCACCGGAAAAATCAACACATCACTAACTGGCCTCACTAGCTTGTTTATAAGCATATAACCAACAAAGTGGTAGTCACAAATGAAAAAATGAAAACACTGGGCTACTACCCTAGAAAACTTGAACACTACATAATACGTTCATACATACATTTCTTTTTTGATTAGGCAGGTTTCTTTGAGTCAACCAGGATTGACTCAATATGAAGGTATAATATGAAACTATAATATGAACTATAATATGAAACAAAAATTGGTATAACAGATATGATTACATAGCACCCCCATGCCTAGCCCCACCTGTTCATTATCTGCTCAAGCGCAGATTAACTACCCACTTATAACACACAAATGAAACAGGAGAAAAGTAGCTCTGAATTAGTATAACCTGATTTAACAGGAAAAATATAAAACATCAAAACGAATCAATTTAGAAACTAAAAAACAACAGATGCAATGGTGGACCAGGACGCTGGCCTGCTGGGACACCTACAACAATGAAACATTCTGATTTGACTGTCCCGAAATGTTAAAGTTTGTTGTAGGAATTAGTTGAGAAATTGCATTATAAACTTTGTATCATTATGTATCACATATAATACCCGTTAACAGCAACGAAACAACATAACAATCAATGTAACAAATAAAAAATAAACATGCAACAGTCTGACATAAATGATTGATTTAACCCTATCTGACCTCCGCCCCCCCCCCTCTTTATTTCAGTTGTTATATCAGATATGACCAACTTACTTGGCACAAATGTTATTCATCATATAAACAATGATTATTTAGAATTTTAATTCAATTAGCGCTGTTGTTGTTGTTGCTAGGGCACAATAATCATTATGATGTCAAATGACGTCATAAAAATGAAAGCATGTTAAAAGTTCATCAAACTTAACTTTTTGTACTGAAATGAAAAATATAGATTAAAATATATGTAAATCAAAGATTGGAGCTTAATTGGACCAATTAAAAAAGAATAAGAGAGATATAAAGTTAATTTTCACAGAATGTCAGATGACAACTTGGTAACCATGGAGACAGTGCTAAATATAGAACGTCAAAATTGTTACAGTTTCATTGCTCTATGATACAAAGTTAAACTTACTAAATCTCAGCAGCCTTCTACATATATCGAACATAGTGGAAATAAAAATATACTAGGGGGGGCGGAATCCCCCCCAGGTCAGATAGGGTTAAACTAGTCCTACCAAACATACCGAAAACATGCTAGCCGTGGTTTGCTGCACAAATGTTATATCACACAGGGGCTTGCTCGGGGCGGCACAAAGATGGCGAATAACTCACACCTGTCTTTGTTTGCCTTTTCATTCGTCCTTTTGTTTGGATACCGCAATTTTGTGTGTATTATTTTACTTCCAACAAGAACAAACAATACTTGATTGCTCTCATATGAGAGCGTGAGCCAGATCCTCTCGCGGATCTCTGCAAGCTTTTCCCCTTGGTCTGTCCTGAGCATTCCCAGCACATTATAAACTAGCCCCGGTCTGGATCCTGGTCTTGGTCCTAGTTCCGGGGACCTCGCCAGAGTCTTGGTCTCGGATACTGAGTCCTTCCATCCATCGTTAGTCCACCTTGTCTGGCCTGTCCATGGATTGGATGAGAGGTTAACCTTGAAGCATAGATTGTTTTATCACTTCCTAGATCCAAAGTTAATTGTGCACATACCTCAGGTCCCTCATCGTTTGAGAATTTGAGGATAGGTGACCTACGCACAAATATACACAACCGCTATGACCGATTATAGTACAAATATCAACAGAAACTTGAGTATAAATTACATCACAACATTCCAACTTGTTGTTGAAAAATATAATACATATTTAGGCTTAGACCCTCCTTGAGTTGCCTTGAAACAAACTTAATTTTTAATGTTTTCACAGCACAAGACGTGTACTGTCCTTTAAAAAAAAAATTAAACAATTTGAAAAAAGAGAAACTGAAGTCAAGAAGGTAATCAGAAGTGACAAACGGTGCAACACCATCAAGAGAAAGATGCCTGACATCAGGAACATGAGACAGACGAAGAAATTCGAGCCAAAGCCAGAGACGATAACGAAATTGCAAAGTACGAGGTATGAAGAGCTAGGACTACTGAAAGTTCAAACCAACACAAGAAAATTTAGAGGCAATGCATCTTCCTCCTCTGGTGACAGTAACATCAACAGATATAAATATTTCTTTAACTTTGCAAGACTTCAAGGTGACACCACTACAAGAAGTCAAGTATCGGCTGTCAGCAGCAATTTATTATAATAAGCAAAAAAAGGCAGTCCACCACAATCCACTTACTTTACTGGTTGCACAACTTTGTGAATAATAGAGATACTAGGGAGAGACAAAATCTACACAATAGGGCACTCTTTTATTCTTCATTACACCCATGACGTCACTATGACGTCATAATGGCGGAAAAATGCGATATTTTCTAACTATTGGCAAAATTAACAATATCTAAGGTTTGATTTAATAATTCCTCTTACAACGACTCTAGAATGTATCACAAATCATCAAGGAGCATAATTCAGGAATATAATATCTTTTAAACTCATTATTTGTTCATTTATTCATTATTTAGTTTCACCTGGTTTTCATTCATTCATTAAAAGCCCTAATTACTGATGCAAATATTCTAAAATGCCTTAAAATCATTTAAAACAATCCAGAGAACCATATTTGACAAAAACATTTATTTAGTACATTTGTTATTAATTATATGACGTCATACAGTTTGATGACGTAATTAATTTTAAAATTGCTGACGTCATCTAAGGGACAGGTCATTAATACTTGTCGGGGAGGGTGTGGAAGACATTTCCAAATATTTGATGGAATTTTTGTCCCCCCACTCTGATTTACGCAAAAATTTTCGTCCTCCCTCCAACATTGCAGAAAATATTTTCAACCCCCCTCCCAATATACATATATAAACATGTGCGACTGCAGACTCTTACACCAAAAGGTCTGAACAATAAACTTAACCACCCAGACAAACATTAGCAAAAAATCCTCCCAAAAAACCAATGGATAGGCCATTTTCTTTTCGTTCGCTCATTTAACAAAGTTTTGTAACAAAGTTCCAGCCATTCGCAAAAGATCTCACCTCAAAACACTTCCTGTGCTTAACAAACTAAGACCCATTGCTAACCATGATCCTTTGGGTGCCGAACGAATTGCAAAACTAAAAGAACATAGGCCAGAAATGACTTCCAAATATTTTTATACGCAATACAATCAAAGATACAAAGGGAATCGGCATAGATCTATAGAGCGCCCACTATAAACAGGTGAAAGAAAACGCTTACACACCCATAGTTCATTGTTTTTTAGCAACCACAATGAAGCTGCACGTGCAAAAAATATCAAACACAATATGCTATTTTTACCCCTTGGCCCGGGGCAGCTTTATTAAACATAAAGCTACAATATGCTATTCGCATTGGGAATGGACACATGATCATCGAGTTCCCACTATGAATAGCACTTACAATAAATAATAGATAATAGTATAGTTTTTGACCAAGAAGTAGGCAATGAGGATATCGAAATCTAGTTGTTAGATCTAAAGCTATATTTATAAATGAGGAATAGTTCCTTGTCTATATATGTTTAGATGCAAATGGGAATATAATTTAAACACACAAAAAATCAAAAATATATAAATGTCGAATAACAGCCAATACAATATAGAACCTAAACAAATATACACGCATGCGTTAATGGCAGGATGGGTTACTAGTACATCAAAGCCACTGGTCCTTGATTAAGAAATTTTAAGAAGTTAAATCAAGATTAAAGAAAACTGCTAGACTCCTATAATAGAAAACACGATTTTCTCTTCTTATTAGGTAGCATCAGTTGATATCATAGTAATGAAATGAAGCAACATTTTATACCCAATTGCACTCAATGATTAATTTATCACAGATCTCTGATACCAATCGCATTGAAGTCGAATGAAATAATAACTGCAGACTCATTCAGTGGAACATAAAGTTTTAGTAACACCAAATTCATCTGATATGCTAGATCCAAGTCAAACTTTGCATTGTGACCTATTTGAAATGATTAAACTATTAGATCTTTCAACCATTGAGTTTTGCTCATGTGAAATGGCTGACCCAGTTTGAAAGTGGACTCTATGTATTGTACCTGATTCGGTCAACACATTTGCAGTTGTTTCTCTCTCATCATCATTATCATCATTGCTATTTTCTTGGTTTGATTCTCCTAAAGATTCCACGGCACACATCGAAGAGCAAATATGAAATAGTTGGAAGCTTGGAATAACTGGAATAATTGGAATAGTTGCAGGAGTGTTCCTTGCTTTCGTCAGCATTTGCTTGTATAGAAGAATGCAGAAGACTAGTCAAACAGCATCAATACCCGGAAGTAGGCCAGTCAGCACGGAGAACGGTTCTTTGGTAAGTAAAATTTTTACAGTATTTTGAATCGTCATTTTTTTTTGTAACCCTGCCGTTTGTCCTGAAGAAACGGAACCGATTAGATCAAGCCCAGAGACAAGATGCTGCTTAAATTAATGGAAATATGATGGCTAATATTTTAACAGTTAAGTTGATACTGAGGGATCTACCTCAGCAATCTCAGATTTTGCAAATGGCTGAAAGAACCAAAGCTGATCTGGGTCATCCATTTCTTCCAATTCAGTGCACTCAGAAGTTGAGTTTGCTTTGTAATACGTGGATACCATTTTGAGCTCCTTCCCCTTCCTTTTAGCAATCTCAATACTACGCTTCAAGGCGTCGGTTTCTTCTCCGAGAGCAGGGGGTATGCCTTGAGATCTGCCTTTGCATGATCTGCTGGATATTGTTTGTTCCAAACATTCTCCTTCACATGAACTTTGGCAAATTTTAAATTAGACTCTGCTTTAATCAGGGGCGGATCCAGCATTAGAGTTTGGGGAGGGCCAATTCAGTAAATGAAACTCTTGTGGTCTGGGGGAAAGCCCCCAGGTAAATTGTTCGTGACCACGCCCTTCAAACTTTCGGAAAACGTGGGCAACGCCCTTTTCCGTGAATTTAATAGATCTTCAATAAGATCATTTGGTTGATTATTTACGTGTATTTTCTGTCACAAACTCTTTATAAGAAACTCAATTGAACTCTCAGAGTTCTAAAACTTAAGAAACTGCAGTACTGAGTCAAAATGATTGAAGTTTCTATTTTTGTGAAGAAAAAATGCGTAAGATGTTTTTCACTTTATTATTACCTTTTTTTTGTATTGTACTGGGTGAGTCAGAAAAAACACTCCCCGTTTGAAAGACCACTGCTCCCTGAATATCACGGCAATAATATTGGTAAATATATTGTTTAATAACGGAGATGTTCAAATAAATTCTAAATTTTACCAGACTGAAATCGGCCACTCCCTTCTGAAATTAGGAGGGATTTTCTCAAGAAAGCCGCTCCAAGAAACCTTAAAAAATGGCATGAAATCACGACAAAATGTTCTTCATATTTCTGCCTAAATAGCAATGACTTGTACATGCTTTAGCACGTTTTATCCCTTTGGGAGGATGAAAGTCCCTGGAGACATAACAACAATATTATCAGAGATTTCATCCTCCCAAGAGGATAACACAAGCTAAAGCATGTGCAAGTGTGCAAGTCATTGCGGTAAGGCAGAAATATTTGGAAAATTTGCTCGTGAATTTAGGCCTGTTTTGAAGGTTTCTTGAAGAGGCTTTCTCCAGAAAATCGCTCACAATGTTAAAATGGAGAGGCCGACTTCAGTCAGGTAAATTTTAAATCATATTTGAACATGTCAACCATTACATAATGTACTTGTCACTATTATCCTTTTGATATCCAGGGAGCAGTGGCCTTTCAAACGGGGATTGTTTTTTCTGACTAACCCGGTAGTATGCGCAATCATTGACCTTTTTAGACGGCATTGATTCATCATTGCAGTCATTACATATGTGCAACGCAACTTCAGCATCATTTCGCACTTAATTTTGTATTGTTTAATTGTTTTCGGCTTATCATAATTTTCCTGTTATTTCCAATTTGATTGTTTCTTCTGGCTATTATGATCTAAATTACATTATTTTCTGTGCAATGCCTATAAGATCTGTTGATGAATAATTGAAATTTAATGGCATTTCAAAGCTCCTCACGCGATTCTGCTACAATAAGTTGAGGTTTCAGTTGCTAATCATTTTCACAAAGAGACGTAGTCGCGAGTTGTGTTTCTGATTAAAATGTCTGGTCCGCCAAAAAAACCGAGAACGCTTGAATCGTTATTCTCAAAAAGCATCCCCACCAGTTCAGTTGGATCTAATCTAGAAGAATCTAGCACCAGCAAAAGTGTTACTTGCCAAGAACCACAGGCTACTGTTGAAGAATTTGACACACAAAGTCAAGTTGCTGTAGCCCAGGATGTTTTGGAAGAAGAAAAAAACCAAGGTGTGGGTAGTACAGCGGCACAAGGAAATGTTGCAGGATCTCATAGATATGACATAGGCAGAGCTGTAATTAAAGACAAAACGGGGAGAACAGCTAACAGAAAACGAAAGGGAAACCCATTTATCAGAGAGATGGGTGCTGAAGAGAAGAGATGAATATCCATTTTCTGAAAAGAGAAAACCAAAGAAACAGTTAACAAGTGGAAAGTCCTTGACAAAAAAGCGTTTTCTGGGTGAAAATCACTTAAANAACCACAGGCTACTGTTGAAGAATTTGACACACAAAGTCAAGTTGCTGTAGCCCAGGATGTTTTGGAAGAAGAAAAAAACCAAGGTGTGGGTAGTACTGCGGCACAGGGAAATGTTGCAGGATCTCATAGATATGACATAGGCAGAGCTGTAATTAAAGACAAAACGGGGAGAACAGCTAACAGAAAACGAAAGGGAAACCCATTTATCAGAGAGATGGGTGCCGAAGAGAAGAGATGAATATCCATTTTCTGAAAAGAGAAAACCAAAGAAACAGTTAACAAGTGGAAAGTCCTTGATAAAAAAAGCGTTTTCTGGGTGAAAATCACTTAACAACTTTCCCCTGGCTAGCTGTTAGCAGAGAGCCTGAATGTTGCGTTGCTTGGTGTGCTTACTGCGTTATATTCAAGACATCTGAAAGTGGAGGCGGAAGAGGCTTACAATATGGAGGGGGAGGAGGCCAGTCAATGGGAAAACTTGTTGACAAGCCGCTTGTGGATTTTTCTGATTTGACAGGGAAGAATGGAGCTCTCACTAGCCATCAAGAATCGTATTTTCATAAGACATGTGTCATTAGGTACAATGAACATTTAAACCGTGCAACACCTGGATGTGAGAAGGACGTTCGATCAATAATCAACATTAAAAGGCAGAAAGAGATCAAATGAAATAGGGCTGCACTTGCTCCCATCATTGATACCCTATTAACATGTGCTAGGCAAAACATCGCATTGTGAGGTCATCGTGATGATGGAGCAGTAGATTCAACTGGAGAAGAACCCATGCACAATGATGGAAACTTTAGGGCATTACTGCGGCTAAGAGTACGAGGAGGGGATGCAAATCTACAAAACCACCTGCTATCTTGCAAACGCAATGCTTCTTTGGTCAGTAAGACCATACAAAATGAGCTGATTGCCTGTGCAGGGAATATCATCAAAGAGGAGATAATAAAAGATGTAATAAATGCCAAATTCTGGACAATAATGGCTGATGAAACCCAAGATCGCACCAAACGAGAACAGCTGGTCATTGCAATTCGTTATGTTGACACCAATAACACGCCAAAAATTATCAAAGAAGAGCCTGTCGTAATTTTGGATCTGATTGTCGACATTAAGAGCAGCAACTATGCAGACCCAACAGAGCATGATGAGATAAAGCTTAGTGACAAAACAATAGGGGAAACTCTGCTCCGTCAAATAAATGAGCTTGGATTGGATCTAAAGTACCTTATTGGTCAAGGATATGATGGTGCTGCTTCAATGTCTAGTGAGCAAGTCGGTGTTTGCTCCGTTATCAAAACCACTGCGCCACTCGCTGACTACTTCCATAGCTGTATGCATACCTTAAATCTAAGTTGGTCTCGAGCCACAAAAATACCAGCTATCAACATTGCATGGATGACATCAAAGACATTAACAACTGTTTTAAGCATGCCAAAAGAAACAGCCATCTTCAAACAATCATTGCACGAGAATCATGCAACGAAAAAGACTGACAGCAATTGGTGACCCTTTGCAAGACGAGATTTGTTGAAAGGCATGAATCAGTTTTGGTTGCGAGAGAGCCATTGCCCTGCATCGTTGTATTCCTGAACGAAATGCTCGCTTGGGACTCATCAGGTCCTAAAACAAGTCAGCCATCAACATGGGACTCACAATCAGGTAACTCAGCATATCAAGATGAAATATCCCAACCAAGAAAATTAGCAGACATATCTTATCCCCCAGATAGTGATGCTGATTTAACTTTCGATCACATCATTTTTGGAGACTCTATTACACAAATGATTAAAGAAGAAAAATTCCATGGAAAAGACAAGACAAAAGTGATATCTGTAAGAGGAGGGAAAATAATCGATGTGAAACAAGAAATGGAAAGCAAAAGCTGGAAAGTTAAAAAACAAGTAATTCTTCACGTTGGCACAAATGACATATGCAACGCTGTAAGATCAAATACTAAATTAGATGACATAATTAACCAAATGAGAGATCTTTTGAGATCAGCCAAAAGTCTTTTCAGGGATGCCAATATCAACATTTCACTGGTTTTACCAAGATTAAACAACCAGCCTTTTAGACAAGCCTTCATCACTTTCAATAAACAGCTCAGAACAATTGCACGCGAAATGAATATCACTTATATCAACCACTTTGACNTTGCGACTCCTTGCGACTCCTTGCGACTTCTTGCGACTCCTTGCGATCATATGGAAACCAGGCTTTAGTTGCAAATGAATGAAGTGCCTCCAACGCAGATTTTTATCACCATTCAAATCAAATGTTCAAATTCAAAAGAGTTTTCTAAAAAATATAAGTACAAAGGGATTTTCTGCTGTTCAAATAGTTGAGGAAAGCCAATTTAAGAATGAAGTGGGCATGCACAGCATTGTTATCCATCAAATCAAACAGACTTGACTAACTGGGTAGTTGTGCAAGATACATACAGTTGTTAGGGAGGAGAGTTCCTTACAATTTGGTTCCCTTGTGCAAAAGATTCATTGTGTGGGTGATACACTTAAGGCAGAATTTTATATTATGGATTTGGAAATGTTCTGGAATTTGCACAATGAAATTTGCTGATAAAAGTTTCAGTAAAAGTGTGAGAATACATTTTACTATTATTCATTAAATTTGATAATTGATGATTGATCCATTGATCAGTAAATCAGATCATTGCAATTAGTCATTGCTCAATTCTAGACCACATGCCTTGGAAGGGTTTTGCAGGGGGCGCCATCTGGATCTGTCTACCAAACTCAAATGAGAAATTGAACATAATCTGACACCGGGCGTGGAGAATCAACAGAAATGAGGCTGTAATTTAAAGTTAGCACCGTTGTAGCTAGCACTGTTTTGAACTGCATTTACTTGTAAAACGGGTAATATAAGATTACAATGGAAAATGTAAACAAGAATTCAAACTTTTTAGACAATGCTCACCTTGAAAACGTATCTGTTAACCTGAAACAATCAACTTTTTTACAAAAATAGAACAATAACGTGCTTCTGCATTTGATACCTAGATAAGGATGAGTAAACAAACTTTGATTTTAACACACTGTAGTACATTTGCACACCTACTTGAATAAAAATGCAATTGCAATTGCAAAACGTAAGTTTTTCATAGCTAATTCAAAACATTTCAAAAGCTGACCAAAAGCCCTCTGCCACCTACTGCCCTAGAAATGTCTTCCCAAAAATGTGGTGATCAAGTTGTTTTGAATGTATTATTGTAGGAAGTTAAACCTACTTTTTTATCTGATACAAATATTTTGGTTTATAAGAAACTGCTTAAAAGAAACTCAACTGTCAGATCGCTAAAAACTGAAGAAACTCCAGTACTGGGATACAATTATTCCAGAAAAACTATCTATTTTAGTAAAGGAAATCCTCCGCATATTTTGACTTTACTTTCACTTGTTTCCTGTATCATATCATGAGCGTTATGAAACTTTACAGTTTTTCCTCCCTGTGTCCCTATGCCCGTGAAGATTGTTTCACTCAAATAACCAGGACACAGGGAAACAAGGAAAACCTGGCATACAGGAATACAAGGAAATCGGGCTACAGGGCACGGGCATAGGGACACAGGGAGGAAAAACTGCTGTAGGAACGACTACTTCGTTTCTTAGCGCCCTTGATCATATTACTCGGAAGGTACTTGAGTAATGTCTAAACATTGGAAAGGCTTCAAAAAACTTTGTTTTGAGATTTTCACGAGGGTGCAGGAAGTAATCATGAAGATTATTATGGAACTTGTAAAAAAACTTGTGAGAAACTGTGAGTGCTCAAAATCTGATGATTTTAAGAAACTTTTAGTACGACCCAAATTCTTGGTTTCTTATTAAAAATTACGACATGGTAATAAATGCAGTATATTTTTCCATGAGCTAGTTAATTTTCTCTGGACCGTTACTGAGGGAAATCCAAGAAAATTTTACAGTTCCATATGACGGTACTACAATCAAGGAGTTTAATGGCATTTGTTTAACAGAAATATGTAATTCTTTGCGCTTTGTCAACCAAAACTGTGTGCTACTTTTTTTTGCGTTCCATTCCAGTGTTCAATTCCAGCGTTCTATTCCAGTGTTCCATTCCAATGTTCCATTCCAGCGTTCTATTCCAGCGTTCTATTCCAGTGTTCTATTCCATCGTTCTATTCCAGTGTTCCAATCCAGCGTTCCATTCCGCGTTTTAAAGATAGCCATTGAGTGATCTTACCATTGAGCATGTTATTTTTGGCAATTTTCATTGATGTGACTCAATGGTAGGATCATTGGCTGACAACTATGCACTTATGGTGATAAAAATCTACTTAATTCATTTGCAACTAAGGGATCTAATACATACTAATTGATGTGCTGATCTTACAGCGATATATTTTGTAAGGAGCAATGGTTCTTACACACATACACCAATATCTTTTCTAAAGGAACAATTGTTCTTATCTTACATACATAGGAATGCATCAAAAGATCTAAGACTAGACCCACATGAGCACCCCCTGAGACAGCAAATGTTAGCATCATCAAGGAGAGGGCCCCTTGATACAGCCATACAGCCCTTGACCATAAATCATAACCTGCAGCCTGCATTATGCAACCTGCACCTGCAGATTGCACCAGCCGGAACATTAATGGTCTTACAAAACAAAAACTAAGTGACACTGATTTTGTGTCAAAACATATAAAACCTTTTGATATAAGTTGCTTCATAGAAACTTTTACAGATGATCAATCATGTACTGATTTACCAGGCTATATGCATTTCTCATCATTCAGAAAATATGTACACCCTAAAGCCAAACGTAAATCAGGAGGAATTTTAGTGTATGCTAAAAATAAACTCAAAAATGCTGTTCAAGCTATCAAAAGCCAACATGATGATCTTTTGTGGTTTAAACTAATAAAACAGCACTTCAGTTTGCAACTGGATATATTTATATGTGTAGTATATTCAATTCCTGAGAACTCAAATTCTACAGCAGCAGACCCCTTTGACATTTTATCTCAGGAGATCAGTGAATTTTCTACTAAGGGTCAAGTACTTCTAGGTGGTGACTTCAACAGCAGAATAGGAACATTAAAAGATTTCATAGAGTTAGACACAAATAAGTATGGTAACATGGATCAATCTGACAACCTAGACATCTTTAATTCTAGATTATGACAAGATAAGAAAAATAATGCATCAGGTAACAAGTTAATAGATCTATGCACTACAAATAAACTTACAATTTTAAATGGACGAACCTTAGGAGACTTAACAGGTAAATTCACATTTTTTAAGCGAAATGGAAACAGTGTTGTAGACTATGTACTTTGCCATGAAAATCTAATGGATAAAGTATCTAATTTCCAAGTCTTACCATTATCTGTATTTTCAGACCATGCTCAAGTAAAGCTAGATATAAAACTATCTTATCATAAGCCCAGGAGTGGTACACCTGATGATAACAATCTAGATAAAATTCCCAGAAAAACTAGGTACAAATGGAAGAATGATACTGGAGATAAAGTCAAGGAATACATAAATGAGGAAAGGCTGAGAAAACTAGAATCAGACATCATTAATAGTCCAAATGTTGATTCACGTGTACAAGTTATAACACAGTTTTTTTAGATTGCAAGTAATAGCTGCATGAAGAGTTGCAAAGCAAATGCTAAAAGGATGATCAAGCAAGGTAAAGTCCTCTGTGCAAAAATACACCATCTAATTTGCATTAGATAGAAATAAAGCATCGGGGACCAGCGCAGCCTTCCAACTGTGTCATTGCTAACAAACTCCCGAAAAGTCTAAAATCATCATTCCTACATTTTTCGACATCATGAAGAAAGGTGAAATTTAAACCATTGCCAGTGGCAAGCAAGATCTTTTTGCTTCGCTGAATATCAAGCAGAAAAACTCTTTCTTTGGTCCACCAGCATCCACTCCTGCTTCACCAATGAAATGAATGGAAAGTGGTTTGACCCCATCCTTGAAGAGTCTTTTTAGTTTTAGAAACGTGTCAGTCCAAATCTTTCTTCTTTGAACTGCTAGTTCAGTTGGGTCAATTTCTTTAAAGAACAATGCAATATTTTGCACTGTCTCTTTGTAGGTCAGAACATCATTAGGACTAGGATCTGATNAATTTGCTTGAAATCTTTGCCAGCTTCTTTCTTGTACTCCTGTAGATCAAAACATTGACATGTCCCAGGCAGGAACTGTGCAGACTTTCTGTCACTGTAAGACAGGACATACTCTTCATCTTCTGTAAATGTGTCGGAATAGTAGTGTTTCCATTTTGTTTTTGCCTTCTCTAAAATGTTCATGTATGTGTTTTTAATATTAACACAAACTGCAAGACGTTGCCCACGTTTGGGTTTTAATTTCACGTCTCCCCAAGACCACTGCACGAGGCCAATAGTTATAACCACATCCTCTGATTTCTTTTTCTCCTCTCTCTTACTAATACGGAATTTCCATTGCGACCCCTTGTTTTTTCGATATTCTTTGAAGGACTGTAATGTTGCTGCCTGATTGCTTCGTTGAGGAATAACTATGACAGAGAAATATAGTAAGGATAAATAAATAAATAAATCTAAAGCTGAATATCACAAGCTTCTTATCCTTAAATGTTATGATCTGAAGTACTTGAAAGCTGATGAATGTGATTAGGCTATACATCAAATAAAATATGATTGTGTTCATGCTTTGGCCTTCCACCTGATTTCATAGTTACCAAAAACTGTGGACGCACATTAATCCTAATCCATATGGGGGGCTTCCTCCCCCCGTCAAGGTTTTAATTGCCACGTTTTTAAACGACATCAGCTATGTACCCAATACTTTTACTAATTATCTATTATCTACATTTTGATGCAAAAATTTTGAATAGAGCTCACAGGTCACGTGACATGCCCATATTTGAAAACAGGTAACAGCAAAATCACTGTTTTGGATGATTTCAATGGCAAGATTTGCTTAACCCTTATCCTAAAAGCCTTTTTGACTTAACATAGCCGGAGGGGGGTGCTTCCCACCCCCCTCTATAAATCGCCTTAGACTACTGGGATATCATTCAAACTTGGCAAGAGCGTTATGATGTCATAACGTTGAGAAATATCAAAATATATGGTTCTCCAGCTAATTTGTTCTAAAACCGGAAGAAATATAATATAATTCGCTATTTTTCATCTTATTTGCCGTATTATTCATTCCTAATTCAAAAATAATACCCAAATGTGTTTTTAGACAGTTATTTTGGAAGAAAATGACAAATGTTGATGATATCACAACAACAAACTGGGTTTTTCAACCAAAAATTGATAATAACTTGCTCAAAATACTTTAGGGCCAAAAATATGCTATCACAAACGTTCAAATGAACAATGCAAGGTCAAATTAATTAATTCTAGCCTTTTAGAATATCAATTTTCCGAAAAATCAAACAAAAACAACAACAAACTTATTGTTTGGGAATTTAAAGAATGGAGATGTATCAGAACATCGAGACCGTCTGTCATTGACCGGTCGACTAATTTGGGTAACTTTGAGCAACAAATCTACTTCATTGGAAAATATAGGTAAAAGCAACACATCCAAATTTAAGTTCAGGGTTATGTATTACGAAAATTAATACCATAAATTTGTAAAACTTAAGTTGCCACCGCAGAGACGCTTTGCAAGTGGCCCGCTTTTTCTGATACACCCAGTATCATTTGAGGAGATCGTATCATTTGATGATGTTAATGAAGGCTAGATTATGAAGCTAATTTATCTCTCTAAAATTACGAGTGACTTTATATGGAAGCTGCTTTCGAAAGTGCTAGAAACAGAATCAACAGGGGACCAAATTTGCTCCAGTTTCAGAAAAGCGAAACGAGGAGAACCATTATCTTGAGAGGAGGAATAAACGAGAAATGTTAATCCCATGCTCGAAAACATAAGCATGGCTCATTTCAGCTTCGCAAATTGTACAATTTTCACCCTATAAACGCTTATAACTTGACAAAGTTTAGTTTTCTTGTCCTTTTTGAAACAGTTTCAGAAACAGCTTCCACGGTTAATAGCTTATAACTTCAGACTTTTTATTTAATGTTTACTCAAAAAAGTTCCTGGTGATGTTAATTTATAAAAAACTGCTAACAAATCGTCAAAAATTATATTTTAGCACCGGCAAACATGGGATTGGAAGGTGTTCTAAGCCAAAGTAGAGGGAGTGTCCCCAAAATTTAATGGGGCTTCACCCCAAGACTTCACCCTTTTCATCACCCACCAGTTAATTCGCCCTGGTCACGCTGCTCAGGGCGAAAGTTTGAACTAAGTTATCAACATCTTAAATGTGACTAAACAATCTTCTACTACAACAGTGTATTTAAAACAAGTATTGATGCAAACTAAATTCGTGCAAAATATGCAGCAGGAGCTATGCAATTTAACTTGCTGTCCACACACCTCGACGTGGAAATATTTTGAGCCATAACTAAAGAGGGGGCGCCATTTTCATAGTTTGACCCCTTGTGGCAGAGACCCAGCATGCCTCTGACAACGAGAATGGGTGAATCTGAAGGACCCACATTATGTCATATATGAAGTGGTTTAGCTATTCAGGCATATTGATTTTGGCCGTAGCATTTTATATGCAGGGTGAGAAACAATTTAGAAAAACTTGAAAAAAGGAAAACCTCAAAACTCCGCAGATGGCAAGCATGGTTCAAATCTTTAAAAGGTTGGTGTAAAATTCTATTACCCCTTTTTTTGGAATTGAATGGCTCAAAAGTTACTTGGGGTACTTTGCTGTAATTCTACTGTGGAAATTTAAATCGTTTTCAAAATGGCAGCGTTTATTATGTTTGCGGATGTGACGTCATCATATTTCTAAATCGTTAACCCCACCATATTATTATAGACCTTCATAAACTATGATTTCCTTGAAGATTGTATCATTTTTTCTCTATCAATTTAGGATTAATGATAATTTTAATTTTTTCAAAACTTGAAAACCCTAACCCATATTTCCATATAATCCTGATTTCAAAAACTTACCACAGTAGAATTACACCAAAGTACCTTACTTCCTTTCAAGTCATTCAATTAAAAGAAAGAGGATAATAGAATTTTACATCAAATCTTTAGCAATTTGAACCCTATGATTCACAATCCTCTTTACTCTCTCCTTTGTTCTTTCAAAACATTTCTTTCAGTGTAGCCTATGTTTGTAATTTTCCAGACCTTTTCAGAGAATTCTTCAAATTGTAGTTAGACTGTGTATTCATTGTCAGTTGTTATCTCCTGCCACCAAAATTAGTATTCCCTGATGTGGTACCACTTCCTTCAATTTTGGTGGAACCTGGTATCTGAAGGGTTGGTACTGGTACCAAAGACCCATACTGTCACCACCCTCTGAAGGTTGAACCAGAAGACGTACGACCTTCCCAGTTTGGAGACAAATACAACGGAGTCGTTGCAGTCGACCAGTGGTGAGTTTCAATCTTTCTCTTATCTATTTACCTCGATCGCTTAACATTCATTTTAAGAGTTTTAAATCAGCATTCCTCGATTTCTGCCATGAATAAGCCTAATGTAGTTAGTGTAGGCCACTGTTAGACAAGGTACACGTCGTAGTTTCACTTACAGTAGTTTCACTTACAGTTACAGTATTAATCATATTATAACAAGAATTCAAAAATATAACACAGTATGTTTAAACAGTTCATTTAAAATGTTTAAACATGCTCTAGATTTTCATATTTCTATTGGTGTCGGGTATCCCAATTACCCATGTAACAACAACAAACATACCGTGTTTGTAACAATAAATTTCACTGAATCTGCACTTGATGGTACAGCCTATTACAACATTATTTTGCCAAAGTACAAGATGGGTGAAGAAATTTTACGCGAAGTGCCAGTACCGGCTACATACAGTAAGTCATCAATTTCCTGCCATAACCTATCCCTTTCCAACCTTTTTGCTACAGCTTGTTGGCAACATTGTGATCCATTGTGACCAAGTGGCGCGTTCCGTTCTTGTGTGCTATGTTTAGACTAGATCGTATATCTCCCTTCATTTACTTATGTGGCGTGATTGCAACTTACTGCCTCATTACATAGTTTATTTATAAACAATTAAAACATTATATCATGTATGCTTATTGTTCAGATTACCTGAAAAATGTCAAGGAAGAGCTTTTTACTTGTTCAATGGAGGCAATGCTGGATAAGGTGACAAGATGTTCCGCAAATAAACCAGAACTGCTGAACAGACAATTTGAAAACCGCCTGTCTGAAGAAGATGCAGTCCAGAAACAACTGCAAAGACATAATAAAGTCACTGTACTGTTTCCTGGAGGTAAGGTTTAGTTCTCTTCTGCTATGAAATAATTTGAAATAAAAATAATATGAAATAATCGACCCTTCCAATTCGAAGGTAAATGTTTTTTCTGCCTAAGAATTGCATAACCTTCCTTGAATACTCGCGTTTTGTGGAGCCATGAAGTTTGGCAACAACTGCTCGCAGGAGCAAAAGCCGACTTAAATCAATAGAACTAGGCAGGTTTGCTAAATTTGAATTGACATCAGTGAAATATTGCTATCCTGTTGGACGATTTTGAAATACTGCACTTTGCAATCGGCCAATTTTTTCATAGTTAGAGTCCCACTTTGTGTTTGCAATTTTACATTTGAATTAAATTACAGTGTTAGAAAGTGCTATCGATAACTGTGACGAGTGTAATCAGTCTAGGTCGACCTTTGGTTTGTTTATAATAGTAGAGAAATGGACTGCACTTACTTTACCATATAAGGGATATGTTTATGTTTGTTCATGATTTATGTGACAATAAACCGAGTGAAATTTAAAATTACTATGCATCATCTGGGACATGTTCCAAACAGGCAGGCACTCTTGTAATTTGTTTTNACTTGGTGAAAAGATACCTCTAGAGCAGTACTATCCGATGCTATATTTGGCTCTTTTATATCCTGCATAACTTTTCTATTCCCCGAGCCATTCCATTCCCCGAGCCATTCCATTCCCCGGTGATTCCCTCATTCCATTCCCCTCTTTAGATATAGCCAAATGTTAGCATCATCAAGGAGAGGGCCCCTTGATACAGCCATACAGCCCTTGACCATAAATCATAACCTGCAGCCTGCATTATGCAACCTGCACCTGCAGATTACACCAGCCGTGCAAAAAGCACTGATGAAGAATGGTTATTCAAGCCAAGCAAACCACGCATATAGATAAGCCCTATCAATGCATATAGCTCCTCTCTGCTCGAAAGATGCATGTAAGATTTATAAGGAAACTCATTGGCTTTATTCCCAAAAACTTTCAGACTCTCTGCAATCCTATGGTTGGTATGATGTAGAATATCATCCACCATTGCTGCTGTGAAGAAAACATCAAAGGCATCCCTTGATGTTGTTTCCTCGCAGAGTTTTACCAAAAACCTGATTGAATATGAAGGAGTTACCGTCATTGCTGGCCAGCACATCCACCGTCTTGACCCTTCCTAGATCAGAAGCTCGATCTCCTGAGAAGAAATCGATTGAGAAAAAGGCCATCTCCCTTGAAAAGATATACAGATCGATTGGAGTTACACCAGGAGCTCTAAGGAGGCTTCGGAGGTGAGTACAGATAGCACTTAACTTGTCCAAAAAGAAAGGTACTGCCTTCTTTGGGAATCTTCTGCACATTGCTTGCTCTTCTAGCACCATGTCATGGTAGTTTTTTACTGAGTGATGAGCAGCAGGGTTTCCAATATCAAGATCCTCATTCCATGTAGAGCCTCTTCCGATTTCTTTAAAGATAGATCTCAACTTGCCAATATTGTTATCTATAGGAACAAGAAGACTTCTTTGTGACGGAATTAGTATGACATTCATCTGAGTGGGAGATGGACTTGCCAAATTTATCCCTCCAGATAAAAAAATTGACTATATCTCGAGGGGAGGCTATAGTTATGGATTTACGTTCTGTTTGAGACCACAAGAAAGATTCTAGCTGCTTTTGAGGACTGCTTTTTTGACGCTGATAAGGCTTCTTTGACTTATTCTGCGAAAGTGTGTGTAGTCTATCCTCGATGCGTTGCTGATTTACCTCGACAATTGCCGGTTGAATGTGAGCCTGAGGAGGTCCTTGCTGACAGCCACATTTACTACAGAAGTGGAAGTCAAAATCATTTGGTGAACCGCATCGTTCGCAGCTAACTGCTGGTTTCCATATTCTAGCGATTGTCGGTGCGGCCTGCAAAAGTTAAAAGAACAGACTGAACGCAATCAAATCCCACTGCAAAGGCTTTGTATGCCATCCACTTGTCTTGTTAGGAGGAAATAAGAGGATATCAGACTGATTTTTCTTACCAAGAACGAGGCTATTAACAGCTAAGGCGGATATTACTGGCCACCAATATTTTCTTGGAGAGATGTCAGGTACAACAAGGGTAACTCGGACTTGATGTGCTCTAAGAAATTTTATCAATGGCCCAATCAAGACAAAAGGCGGGAAAACATAACAATTCTCATCGCTCCGAATTTCTTGTGCAAAAATGTTGACACCACTTGATTGTTGGCATGGATATGGCGAGAAGAATTTCAAAGGGGCGCCGTTATTGCTATATTTAACGTTTGACGGGATTGCCATCAAGTCGATTTCATGAGGGCCGTACGCTCTCTCAACTATGTTCCAAGCCTTGCTGGAAAGGGTGCAGTCTAGATCTGTCACAACGCGAGAAGGGGCATCTGCTGGAATCTCGTTGGATGGCATATAATGCAGGTTCAGGGATGCATTTAATTTCAGGCAGAGATTGAAGAGATCCTTGATAACTCTCGTGAGGGAGATGTTTTTCCCACCTTGGTTATTCCAAAAATGGAGCAGATTGTTATTGTCGACATAAACATCAACATAGCGATTACTTACTTCATTTGAGAACGATAAGAGAGTTTTGTAAAGAGCTAACGCTTCTCTTATAGCAATAGGGAGAGCTTTTTCCTCATCATTCCAATAATCTCGAGTTGTTACTGGGCCGTTATCGAAAGAGAATACACCACCCCATCCAGAATTTGAAGCATCTGAGCACAACGATACCGAAATGTGTTTCTCCTCTCTCCAGCAAAAAAAACCCTGCCACGAGTCAAGAAAACGCCAATGTTCAATTTCTCCCCTCAGCTGATCAGTAAGGAAAGTTGGTCTAGAGTTCTTGATACCTTCACCTATGCCTGCATTAACCTCGCGAATATATAGTCGAGCGGCGGGAACAGCCAAGGAGAATGACGCGGCTTTCCCGGCAAAGCGCTGTAACGTTTTTACAGTTGCAACCTTTGATTGTAGTATTGCTTCCCTGAGTGTCGCAAATTTTTCTTTTTTGTCCTTTGGAATTTGGAAAGACTCAGTTTTTGAGTCAACAATGAGACCCAAGAATGTAATACTTTGAACAGGTATAAAAACCGATTTCTTGAGGCCAATAAAGTAACCACATTTTACAAGAACCAGAGCGGTTATGAAGGCTGCTGCTTTAGCCATTTCGAGATCTGTCCATGCTTGAGCTGTTTTGCCTAGGAGACATAGTTGACAAATATGTCGATCGTCGATATACTGAGACAAAGGGACTCCTTTTGATCTTATGAAACTGGAGGCTCCTAATCCGACCGAATGGTAGACGTAGGCACTTGGGCTCCACCCAAAGGGGAGAGTGTTATAAACAAAGTACCATCCTTCCCAAAATAAACCGAAGAATTCTCTGCTTTCTTTAGTTAACATGATATGATCATAGCCGGATTTGTCATCCATTTTTGACTGATAGTGATTTCTCCCGACATAACGTGGAAGATCTGTAACTGTATCAAAATGAACGTGTCGGGCTTTCATCCAAAGATTCAGATATCGCTCGTCGTGACACATACGGGGCTTCGTCGGCTCGATAGTTATAGGCATGACTAAACGAGGTGGTTGACAGTGACCCTCTTTGCCCCAGACAGATAGTGATCCATTTCTGACCCTTTCTAGAAATTATTCTGAGATGAATTCCTGGAACTGGTCACAACTCTTGCTGTTAGAAAAAACCATAGGAGGTGGTCTGTCGGAATTATAGATCTTACCCTTGAAGTTACCTTTAAATGGTTGCATAAAGTCGTAGATGGAGACACCATGACGTATATACTTGAGAAGCTCATCTCTTTTATGATGCTCCAACAAAATGGAACTCCACGTATCATAATGCTGATGGATTTCACCTGCCGTAAAGCTGATTGGGTTGCGGAATACGACGTTTTCTGGGGAATACTTGAGAAAGCCTTCTCGCACATCTTGTATGATAGATAGAGACATTAAGTTGTCGGGGTCACATGAAATCTCCGTGGAATTGCACCATGTGATGTCAGACGAAGATCTTGGGTTTGCCCTTGCACCTGCCAATTTTTCTTCAAAGGCTGGCGGTAGCTAAGATGAAAAAGGAGCGAAACATTTTGTCGATGTGTGAACTGAATTTTGTTGGTTTTACCAGTGTCCTGGTTTAAGGTTATGGTTTTTGAAATACCCATACACAACGGGGTTGTTTAAAAATTTTATGGCCTAGCTTGCACAGATACAAAAATATGTGTTTTATAGAAGAATAATCCGAAAATGAAAATATCCCTGAAATGAACTAGCTATAGAAAGGCAGCTAAAAATAAACTGAAATTGTCCAGCTGTACTACGCAGGCGGTTAAGTAGACCGACCAAAATCCCTTAATTTGAAAGGACAATATTGTTAAAAAGAAGTCCTGCCGGCCTGGTTTCTACTGAAAAATAAAGCTCCTTCGCAGAAGTAGGTAGCAATGATCTCATTTCGCAGCTTTTGTTTTTTGCAATATAAAAACAGCTTAAAGTTTTTAGCAGCCATAGACATGTGATACTTATACTGAAAAGTAAAACCAAAACAAGAGCAAGACAGTATGCGGGATCTTGAGAAAAGTTGTGCTCGTTTACTCCTAGTTAGATATATTTCTTTTAAAACAAGTACTGCCACAAACGCAACTTGAAAAGCCTTTTTGAGGTACAAAATTTTTTACTTTTGAAAAAAAAAAAAAACCATCGTAAACATGCTGGGAAAATGTTTACTTATTTATTTACTATCTTTGTTTATTTATATATCTTTTTGTATAACACTCATCAGGGAGTAACCGGATGAAACGAGACCTAACTACCCAACTGTACAGTGTTATGGAATGATCCAGACAGAAACATCCGAGACTGGTATTTTGTTTGTGAAAATCGATCTGGAAAGCGTAAATATGCATGGACCAGTAAGAGTATTTTAAAGAGAAGGCCGAAGACAAACTTTTGTTACTTTATTTCGAATTTGCACCAATATGCTAACATTTCCTAGCACACGCACCATAGCTCTTCAATTTCAAAAACAGGCGAAAAGCTTAAGACAAAGGGGTTCTTTGTAGGAAAAAACCTTTTTTCTCTTTTTCTTATTTTTGAAGGCAAGAGAAAACCGTTTCAAAATGAAAACTCAAAGGGCATATGTCGTGAACCTGATTGGCCAACACAATACAGCTCTCTATTCTTAACGCTGGACAGAGACTTAATCACGGTAGAACAAATATGAAGCAGAACTAAAAAATGCACAAATAAATAGAATTCCACTCCAAATTTGTTTGCTGTGTCAACCAACCGCTAACGCGACACATGTCCTTGAAACAACGACTCTAAGGTATGAAAAACAATAACAACAAGATAGTTTTTCAGCATCATTGAATTCAATCTAAAATCAAATGTATTGCATACACACAACTAATTACAGGCATTACTGTTGGTTGTCCCTGTTTGATTGCTGCCTGGCGTATGGAGATAGTCGACGCCTGCAATTGTACCAAGTATGGTTATAACGGTTGCAGAATGTGCACTGCCGGACTCTGGCTGGCATTCTCGGTTGGAAGGGAGGGGGCCCCAAGAAGACTGGGAAGGCTGGAGTTGGGTGCTGATAACCAAAATCATTGGCCACTGCTGTTTGGAGCAAAGGTCTTGGTCTGTTTTGAAAGGCTTGCTGGGGGGAGTTGCTTGCTACCGTCATGGTTGTTTTGGAGTGTGTCTTGTCAACTTTTCCTATAGCTTCAAGTATTCTTTCGTAGTCCTTATCTCCGAGTAGGGCCAAAAGATAATTTTTGAACTGTTCCACAGGTTTTTTAAAACGCTCTTGTAGTGCAGAGAAAACACCCGCATAGTACGTGACTTTTTTGTCTTTGGCGTCTCGTGCTGCATTCTTTAGGTTTTCCACTTTTTCTAAGGCGACATATTTATCAAAGTCAACTACCGGTCTTAGAGAGTACTGAATAACTTCTTGCTGCAGGGTTAAAACTGCCGTCCTTGTTTTTTTTTCCAGAGCTTCAATTCTATCCAGTAAGGTGGTTATATCTTGCGCAGGCTATAATAAAAAACACTATGATAAGAATTCTCTCGTGAGGAATGTGTGTGTTCTTATAATTCTGATAGTTTTGGTATGCATTGCTTTTTGCTGCAATTAAGGTCAAATAAAGTTCAAAGGTAACTTTGATCAAATAAGGTTAAGTTTCAGTTTCAGTTTCAGTTTCAGTTTTCATTAACAAATATACCTAAATACATCCAAGAATACAAATACATTAACAATATACCTAAAGTAAATAAAACAATCAATGTACAGATCAACAATATACCAAATACACTACAAGAATACACCTACACCAGACATGGAAGAAATTAGAAACAAGGAACAGTACACTACAAAACAAAGAATGAGCATAGGTTTCAGGA
>REGM01000302.1:308780-330106 GCA_004194415.1 Aurelia aurita
GCCGTTAGGCCGCTGAACAGCGGCGGTTTACCTTAGTATTAAGCACAAATTAGGTAATGTTTCCCGTCTACAGTCTACCCCTTTCTTGTTGGGTAGTCTAAAAGTTCCCCCTAGGAGATTGTCTATCATTCATTGGGTTATTAGAATCCTTATAGGGGAATAAACCCCATGTCTTAGAGGGGAAGTATACCCCAATATTTTAAGGGAAGATATACCCCAGGTTGTATAAGGGGAAAGACTACCCCAGGTCTTAGGAGGGGAAAGATTACTCCAGGTCGTATAAGGGGAAAGATAACCCCAGGTCGTATAGGGGGAAAGATCACCCCAGGTCGCAAAAGGGGAAAGATTACCCCAAGCTGGATGAGGGAAAGAGTACCCCATCGCAGTTTGTTATTTTGTTGCAAGTTTCATCCTCAATTTCGATACGATCCCACAAGCTGCCACACAACGAGTCTTTTGTGCTTACAATTCTGCCTAGTAGTTGTATGATAGTATGTAAATTGATAAGGTCATTGATTCATAGTCTGTCAAGCAGTAGAGGCGTTGGGCGTTAATGATGGTTTTTTTGAATTTCTTTAAAAACTAGACACAAGTTATTTGACTTTTCTACTCTTGATCATAATCCAGGCAGACATGTGAGGTTACAGGGTCTTGTAAACATTAATATGACAAGAATTCTCAACAATTCTCAAGAATTCCTGAGAATTTTCAAGAATTCTTCACATTCTGATAAGAATTCTTGATTCATATGAAAGACTGTAAAACTTTTCAAGCAAGAATTCTTAAGAAATCATAAGATTTTCTCAATAATTCTAGTGTTAATGTGCACAACGTCTGTACTCTAGTTGAATATTAGTAATACAAAGCAAGATGAGTGTCATAACTTCCATTAAAAGGAACTTTCTCACTTCTGTAGACCTTGGGTATCTTCGATATTGCTGTTCCAATGACTGTGAAAAGCCCAACAAGTAGACTGTGCACTTAATGCTTAGGAAATAATTTTTGAACTTATATCAAGAAATTAATATTTATTGCCTGAAATTCTTGCTGAAGAATTCTTAAGAACATTTTAAAATTCTTGCTTAAGATCCTCACAGTATTTCATACTTCAGCAGAATATAATATTAAGAATAATACTTTGGAATCTTTATGAATTCTTGCAGTATTAATTAATTTACACAGGGCTGCACTATTTACAAATAATAATTCTGGAAATCTAAATCACAACAAATTTGCTTTCAGTCCAAAGCACAGCCCACAAAATTCAAAATGTTGTTTCTTTAGGAGCAGATGAGCATTTTGAGTCCTTGCTATGACCATGTTATTACTATATATTTATGTATTCACCCATGTTGTACTGCTGCTATAAACCGGGTGACTCAAAGAAATATCCCCCTGTTTGAAACATCTTTTCAGCAAATTTCCGCTATAATCATCATAATTGATTTTTCGAATAGCTACAAGATTGAAGTATTTTTTGTATATTTTTGGTAATTTTCAAAACAGTAGTAGTCCCGTGGTAAATTTGAAAGATTCAAGAAAATTCTTTTTGCAGAACCAGAAAAAGGCCCAAAACGCATGATCAAAGGTATCTCGAAATTGAAGGAAACGCAACTTTGTCAGTTTTACTATTTGCAATACTCTTTTTTCATAGCAATAAATAAAATATTAATTCAGTTTCCGTCTCAGTTTCAGTTTAGATCATCTTATTAGTTATGCTAATTCTCAAAAGGATTTTGAACGGATTTTGAAAGACCTGGAAGATTTGATCATGCTTTTTGGTCATTTTCTGGCTGTTCTGCAAGACTGGTTCTTTAAATTTTTCGAATTTACCAAGGGACTAATACTTTAAAAAGTAACAAAAATTTATAAAATACTGTATATATATACTTCAATCTTTTAGCTATTAGAAAAATCAATCTCTATGATTACAGGGCAACTAGTTTTGCTGCAATGATTTCTCAAACAGGAGGACATTTTTTGAGTCAGCCAATACTGTAGAATATAGCAGCCTTAGCCAAATTTGGACGAAGATTAGATAATCCAACAGATTATGGGTATTTTGGCATTCTGATTTGATAGTATTTCATGATGGTGTAAGGGACAAGAACATTCCTAAAGGAATTGACTACCAAAATGTGAAATTGGCAGTAAGATATTTTTCTACTGTAATAGAAACTACACATTTTGTACAAAATGACAAGTAATTTATACCAAACAAGGTTTTGAATTTTGATCTTCCATGGGTAGAGGAGAACACTCTATATTTAATGGAAGATTTTACAATTTACAACCCAAAGCTTTAGCTTGGTGGTCAGAACATCTTGTGGACCTTTCAGCACATGGCCAGCAGAGGCATTGCGCACTTTGCATAGTGACCTCACAGAAAATTTGTTCCCCTTTTGCCAGGTTCCCAGAAAGAAAAATATTTTTGCAGCTCACGTACGAGGGTCAGAACACATATTTACCAACATATGAAATTGATAACCAAAAGGCAATGCACGATTTATCTTCAGTAAACATTGTTTTCTTCATGTGCACTTTTGGCCGTTTTTTGTTCCATATCTTCCTGATGTGCACATGTGTACACAACAGAAAAAATGAAATTTCATGAAGATAGGAGCAGCAAGCCTTGTAAATTGTTTATGAAACGAAGAAAGAAGCTTCCTGTACTGTATTCCCGAAGTTTATTTCCAGTAAAAGCATATCTACTACAGCAAATTTGAAGAAATCATCAAAATTTTGGCTGCGACTTACCTTGATGCAAATCCTTGCCAGGACGCCATCTTGAAAATTATGAAAACCTTCCCAGGGTGCAATTTGTATGATTCATTCTTGCCTCTTATCCATGTCAAATGTAAAAAATACAATGAGGATTCATAATTGCCTCGGAATCGATCACAAACAATGGCCTGGAAATGTACACTTATGTGCACACCAGGCCTTAAAGGGTTAAGGTGAAGGCCTGCTAGTTTGGCAGCTGGTGTGGAGACTGCACGACAACTGTGTGCTGTAAAAACAGTAGTGTCTATGCCAGCAGCTTTCAGTGTGGACTTGACGTGGTTTTTGAAAACTTACAAACAGAGCTTATTTTCATGGTGTAAAATTTCTGTCCTCTTGCTAGAGAGGGTACTTGTATTGTTTTAATGTGCCTGGTCGCCATGATGACCGGAGCAAGTGCTGCGCAGAATCTGATATTTGGTATTTAGCTAATTTGGTGCTGATAAGCGGCAAACTAGAAGTTGAAGCTTTGAGTGTAACGGATGCAGAACTTCTGGTTTTCTGGTTTGTTTGGAAATTGCAGGAGGAATATCCGACTAGCTGCACAATCTTGTCTGACACACATTCAATCTCAAAACTTTTCACCTCCTGTAACACATTGGAGAACTTTCCACTAGCTGTCAAGTTGACATACCAATTTCCCGGATAACCAACCTGTCCCTCAACGAGAGGGCGTAGCTGAGAATCCGAAAAATGGCAATCTATAAAAGAATTACAATTCTTCATACTCACATTAGACTTTTAACCCTATCTTGTTAAATCCTGAGCTTTTTACTTTTACTCACTCTTCCTAAATATATATTTTGGATCCTTTCCCTCAAATTTGATCAAAGTGTATCATTTCGTTTTTAAGATATAACTATTTTCTCAGATGACCATTTTGAAATTCAATGTTTTTATGGTCAAACCCTTGTAACTTAAAACTAACATAACAGTTGACAGGAATAAGATAATGGAACCAAAATTTTCACCATAAGTAGAACTCAATAGTATTTGTTCTGAAATACCATGTATCAACAGGGGGAATTTGGTTCTAAGCCAATCAGCGACTTTGTTTATCTCTGAAAGAGCCAATCATATTGCTTCTTTAAACAATGGGAACAATAGTGGTCTTTATGTCATAGATGATCAACAAAATTGTAAACAGACCTCCTCGCAGCTTCTCGCTGCAAAACCAATGACTCTAAAATCGATGGGATGCCCTACCAAGAGTATCATGACTTTTTTGCATTATTCATGAGTTAATCTGAGTTCTTACCTAGCACATTTATATTATCTGCCCCGAAAACAGAAAAAACGTCAACGAAAAATTAGGCATTTTCAAACGCTTTTTGCTTAGACCCATCGTCCTGCCTCTGGTGGCGATGGTCATTT
The DNA here is from genome assembly GCA_004194415.1 of Aurelia aurita. Classification (NCBI taxonomy): domain Eukaryota; kingdom Metazoa; phylum Cnidaria; class Scyphozoa; order Semaeostomeae; family Ulmaridae; genus Aurelia; species Aurelia aurita. Next base: position 312,936 of record REGM01000302.1, read on the forward strand.
TGAAACGCGGTTTGTGCCGCAAAAGATGTTTTTGTTCAGTTGTGGCAAAAAGAGGTCTAAATTGTGCTTAGGGATATTAGCCATTCTATTTTTATGTACCGTTTGTTCCCCGAAGAAAATTACAAAGCTGTATTCATGCCAATGAGATTGCTAGCCGGAATAGGCCCAGCCTCCTTTGTGCCCTGTAAGAAAATTTGGCGGGAAATTTCATCGCAATAAATGCCATCGTGTTCAGCTTCCTTTGTCGTTATTTGTTGATTGAGAAAAGGAAGATGCCTAAGGATATTAAAAAGTTTGAAGATGCCAAAGTATAAAGGTTGTGGAAATCCTCTCCACAAAATCTGGTCACTCGACAACGTAGACTCTCGCTCCATAAATTTGAGAACACAGCGATTAGGAGCCATTCTAAGTGCTTTCAATAAATTGAGAAATGTTGGAAAGAGAAAGCATATGAGCCCGTCAATTTGCATGAACTGCTTAAAGACATGTGGAAAAAGAAGAAATTTTAAGAGGAAACTTGCCAGTTTAGAGTCACTTGAAAAGGTAACTAAGCGTTCATTTTATTTGCCATAAGATAAGAAATATGGTTACCACCCTATCCTATTGTTCACTCACTTTGGTACAATCACTTTTTTATAAGAAACTTGGGTCTGGAGTTGGTTAGACTTGCCCCAAGTCTATTTCATGAAGTCCTTCCGACCGATCCCTTTTCCATAGTTCCCGGATCCGCCATTCCGTTAGAAAGAGAGAGAGAAATAGACTTGTTGAATCCGTTCCCTTTTGAATTATTAATGAGATAGATCTTTTGTGTTATAATTGGCAGCGGACAGGATCCTGTCCGCCGTCGGCATTCTCAGATGTCTTGAAGTGGCCAATCAGCGTCATAATTGCACAAAAGGCTTATCTCTTGGTATCTGAGGCAGAAAATTGTAAGGGGGTTACCTGATGCCTCTCTTTATTTCCAAATTCAATAGTTTAGATAACGATCTGTGTTTAGTGTCTTTCCGTAGTCGTAAATATCCTGGATTATTGTATAGAAGACATACCCCCGAATTTCGAGCACAATCACTCGCATGAGACCTATCTCATTAATAATTCATAAGGGAACGGATTCAACAAGTCTATTTCTCTCTCTCTTTCCCCTTTGTTCCGTAACGGAATGGCGGATCCGGGAACTATGGAAAAGGGATCGGTCGGAAGGACTTCATGAAATAGACTTGGGGCAAGTCTAGGAGTTGGTAGGCAGTAGGCAGTTTCTTAAATTTTAGGGCCATTTTGCTGTCAAAAGTTTCTCATGAGTTTCTTATATTGTTATTGTTTCAAGTGTAGAGCTAATATATTTTTGTTAGAAGGACTTCCAAATATAATAAGATCTCAAAAGACATAATTATACATAATTTGCACTAAAAACAATGATGTCAAAACATTCACTATTACTGTACGATGTCAAAACATATCCACGTGACCTGTGGAAATTAAAGCTGAAAATTACAAAAGTTTCTTAACTTTTTTAATTCAGATTGGGGTAATTTCTTAAGTTTAAAAAAATTCAGCCTATAGTTTCTTATAGGCAGTTTCTTATAAATAAGTGAGTATATTGCATCAATTTTTATGCAAGTAAGTAGCTTTACAAAATATTTTACCCTCCTCAACTTTTAGGGCATTTAAAAAAACTTAATTTTTGAAATTGCAAAGAGAGAGTACTTTTGTTAATAACTACGTGTGAACGTGTGAAGATGTGAATTTTTAATACACTACAAATTCAATAAAAAAATCTGAAGCTACGAGTGTTTTTTTTTTTATCAAAGAGTTCTACGTTTATGTTAAGATTTGCCTGAATTTCTCCCATGTTTTGCCCCAGTTTTGTCCCATTCAGAGAATATTGCGATGTCTACTGTAGTAGCTGATATGTGCCCCTGACGGGAGGTCAAATAAGGAAGCCAAAAAATATAAGAGAAAGAGTAAGATCATGACCAAAAACAAGAATATGACATCAGCATAAGAAATAATCTGGGAACCCTCTGAATGAAAATGGTAAAACATTAAGAATTTTGGGATGCGCTTCAAAAAAGGAACCCAGAATAAGTATAGAGCTCATCCCTATGTTGTGACATATTGCAGTTTACCCCTGGGGATAAGAAACACCAGTGATCCTATACCCAGTGGTTTTGATAACAAATCAAAATCAACCAGAGCTTGACAATTTTTGTATCCTTCAAATTCCTGAAAATTGCAAAATTCTTATCACAAATTTCTTTGCATTATTTCATCATAATTAATCATAACCTACAAAGTTATAAAATCTCAATGGCCTTGAAAATGTTCTCAATTCTACTTTTCCTGAGCTAGACAATGTACTGGCCAAATATAATGAAGATAAGCAGCCTGTTGCACCTTATCAAACATCAGACAGTCAGTTAAGTCAGTTAAGTCAGGGGAGTAGCATTCAGTCAGCTAGTCAGTCAACAAAAAGTTTATCAGAGCCCGCTATGAATAGTGAATCCACAGAAAGCACAATCACATTGAGCTCCCCAAGCCAGAAGTATTGGTGCAGTTCTCAAAGTAAGTCTCTATCCCAAGAACAGGTAATGCCAATGCATAAAGGTAGAATCTGCATCACAAACAGACAGAGACGTAGGAACCGGGGGGCACTGGGGGCACGTTAGACTTATTACGTTGAGTCCTAGTAATCGCTACCACCCACCCACCCTACTCGCTCATACTAGGACTCATGGCTTTCCAGCACAAAAGTTGGCCCTGTGAAGCATGTGCCTCATTTTCAAAATTGACCAATGCTAAATTACGGAACAGCGCAGAGCAAAACAGCAACAACAACAACAACAACCCGCCAACTGCCATCGTTTCTATGGTTTCAACCGAGGTGTCGACAGACTTGCTCGTGTTGACCACTTGGCTTTGATTCACATTTTTAACGGACGATATTGATCAAATATAGGTAAGTTAAATGCTCTTTTCCGTACAGTTAGTTTAGAAATGTATCAAATGGCAATAAGACAGCTGGTTGATATTGTTCTGGCATGATTTAATTGAAATTTTGGCATCATAATAGGCCTAATTAACCAAGGTGAAAGTTAAGGCCTAGCTAACTTTTAGTTAAAATATTTTCAAGGGTTTTCAATCAGTGTTTGTTGTCGCTGTGAAACTCCTTTGGTCATAGGAAACAAAATAGAAAATTCAGCAAAGCCACTACTACAGCTCATCTCAATAAATGCGAATCAACATTTCAGTATTATTATTGATTGCAGCAGAATAACACAGTACAGTAGCTGTGAAAAAATTAGAGAAGACTCAGAGCAGAAAAGTTGAGCTTCCAATTAGGAAACCTTTGATTTTCATTTGTTTGATGAAGTTTCAAAGAAACTGAAGAAACAGAATTTTCAGTAACAAATTATTATTTTATCATATGAACTTTCCTTTTATTACATATCTTTTATCAACAGATGAAAAAATCCTGGCACTTGACAGAAACAAAATTGTTCCTGTAAAAGAAACAAAACAATTGATCCTGAAGTTTTGGTCCATGGAAAGAGAAGAATTTTTATTATCTGAGCAAGATTACTGCGGATAACTCTTTGCCTCAGCTGAAGAATTAAGTGTAGGCAGACACTGATACATCAAAAGTATCACTTTCTGAGTAATCTAGGATTATATATTTGATTTTATTGTTAGAGGAATCACCACCTGTTGAATTTTAGAAGATATTGCCCTTCTTGTAAGTTGACTTGTGTTTATTTGGCAACATGTTTCTGCTATCATCTAATCTTGTAGGTTTTTCTGCAATAACTGCTTCATGTTTCTGCTACATGGATTTTTTTAATGTGATTTACCAACACTTCACTTTGTATGTTTGGCAAGCTAGCACCAAATGCTGTGTCAAGCAAAGAGGCCCATGAAAAGAATAAAAAATGTGAAAATATGACCACAACACGTATTGTTTTTTATAAGAAAGAATTTGAGCCAATACTGAAAGTTTCTTAAAATTACCAGATTTTGAGTTTTAAGTTTCTTACGAGTTTCTTACGATCTTCATTGACAATCTTCATGTTTACTTCCTGTGCAAAATAAAATAAATAAAATCAAAATAAATAGTTTCCTAAGTTATATTTTCCCAGGACTGGAGTTTCTTACATTTTTCACGATCTGAGAGATGAGTTTCTTATAAGCGGTTTCTTATTAAAAAGCACATGCATGATATCAAGAATCTACTCCCAACATTCAAAAAGTTCAACAAAAACTGCATAAAATAATGTTGTGTTGTGTTGTAGGCCAAGTTTCCTTTGCTCTTGCCAGAATATTTTCTTATCCAACCATCCAACTTTTAAACTGTCGTTGAAACAGTAAGTTTGTATTTTTGTTCGTTCAGTCCACAATAAACATCACCTTGCAGTTTGCATCAGAAAATTCTAAACCTTGCTTGACTTTTCCATTAAACAGAACAACAAATGACGATTTAGTTTTCAAGTAAACAGAACGAGAATGACAAATATTTTCCTGCCAAAGCTGTCTGATGTGAGGTCTGGGTTAGAGAGAAATTGGTCAGGGTGTCATCGCCGTTTCGGACCGATCGAACGAGACTTTTGCACACTGTCTAAACTCAATCACTTACGAATTAAAAAGGTAGTGTGCCTCATCAATGACTACCACTGCGCAAGGAGGATAGGCAGTCCTTCCCAGCATGCAGCAGCAGCACAGAGTTTCCAGAAATTGCGCAAAATGCGCTAAATGAAAATGGCGGCACAGTACAGCACAGCACCAATCTTGAAGTTGCAATTTTATGCATTTTCATCGCTGGTAGTACGCAAAAAGGTAAGTTTTCTGTTTGATACTAAGTTTGCTTTGCTAAGGACATTTATCATATCGATCTCTTTGAACGATATCGACTGTTAACTGCCATATTCTTGGATGGGCCTAATGCTCCAATATATCGAAGTGTCGCCAAAAATTGTCGTTAGTAAAAGAGTAAGTTTACCGCATCAGGTGTGACCATATCTACAACCAACAACCATTTTGGGTAAATTGTGGTGTCTTGATTCAGATTTTATTAAAAGTCCCCAAAAGTCCCCAGGTTCAGGCTGTTTTTTTTCAACTTTAAATGACAAGGTTTTCTCGATTCATCTTGTGTTTTCTTGTCCATTTATCAACTTGTTTAGGGCCTCTCTGGCTCAAAGTTCCAAATTCAATCAAAGATTGTGATAGCTGCAGACGATGACGACAGAATATAGGCCCCCCAACACCTATTAGATCTACCTCTTTACTTTATTTTGCCAAGCTGTGTCATGGTAGAGTTGTTTCAAGTGTCTAATTTCTCACTGTATTTTGTTTCAGACATGCTACTTTGAAAAGGACTGCAAATTGATTGGGGGAGTGCAAAGAAGAGTGACTATAATGGTGCCACAGTTACAGAAATGCACATTCACAGACAGACTTAAAGAAATAAATTACCCTATCGCCGTGACAGAGGAGACATGATTGAGTGCTATAAAATGATTCATAATAAATACAAAATGGAACCACTCTTAGAACTTGACACTAACACCAGCAGACATGGTCACAGTCTCAAACTTGTAAAGCATCATACCAGCAAAACTGTCAGGAGCCATTTCTTTTCTGAAAGAGCTGTGAACAATTGGAACTCTTTACCGGATGATGTCGTACAAGCACCAACTCTGAACACGTTCAAGAATAGACTAGATTTACACTGGAAGGACTATCAATATGTTGTTAGATAAATTCACTTCCCATTGCCTAAAGGGGGGGGGGGCGGCTGCAGGTGTTTTGGGTGTTATAGCTGTCCTTATATTTGCATTACTCACACTCACATAATATCAGGACATATTTTGATCTTTCTTCTTTCCATTCCTGGACAGCATCAGCCTTGTGACACTTTTGGAAGCCCCCTGGAGTTGTATTTTTTAATATTGATTTAATAAGTAGGCTTGCTTCAAGTCTGTTTCTGTTTTGGTCAGTGTTTCAAAACACAAAAATGTTTCATTTTTACACTGCGAGGGAGCACCTCTGCGTCTAAAGACTCGAAGAACAATTTAAACTTCTCCTCCATAAACAATTGATTAACAGGAAACAGACTGGAGCAAGTCGAATAGAAGAGACTGTCGTACAGGCCAGTGGCCTAAGTCGATGTATATAATTATTATATTATATATATTACTATTTGTTACATTCTGGCATTGCCTTGATGTATATCTAAATCAGGAAAGTATTGGGTATATGTTGAGTACAAGGAGGGTTACGCCTATCTCTAGTTTGGTTTAGATTAGGTAAGCATAAATATTTGCCTATGGCATCATCCTTTCTTCCCAGCCGTAATCAAGTCACCATAAGGCAAAGGATTCATCACCCAGAAGCCATTCTAGTTCTACCACCTGTTCCACAAATTAGCAATGACTGAGATGGAATTTTCTTATAAATCAGTTTCTTATAAAAAAATGTGTACTGTTGTGTAAACATTTTAGGATAACATTTTCTTGACATTTAATATCCTAAGGTGGGCCCTACCAAGTACAATGTGTCAATATATAATATTTATATTTATATATATGCATATAGAGCCTACATAAGATGCACAAGAATCCTTAAGCATTCTTAGGCAGGCAAACAATGGGTCATTCCATTTGAAATCAGCAGCAAAATTGAATTTTTTGATGATATCTGTTAGATTTATCTACAAATGGGTATGCCAGTAGATACTATCATTTTATAACAGCCTGTGAATTTTTTTTTGAAAAATATTCATTGGTTTGGTTTTTACGAGCCCGGGAATTCTTGGCCAAATTTTTGGGAATTTTTAGGGACAAATGAACCAAAAATATTGCGCGCCCTTGGATATTGCTTTTTAGAAGTAAAATTCATAGTAAAACTATGAAAATATCATATATGGTGTACATCAAATCAGACATATAAGATACCTATACATAGTTATGTATGCTCAAGCATAGTTCACTTTTGTGTTCAGCTGCTGACCAGTTTCCGGTTTTACCCTCCCCCCACTGACAGCCCAAATGAGACCATGCCAAATGAAGTTGTTTTGCAATGCCTAAACATGAATTAACATGACAGTAAAGTTTCCACTTGGTCTGGGTTTATCTTCTTTAAAAAAATGAGAGTTGATTGTCATAAAAATTGTCAACATTTTCTTTGATTTGTGACTACAAATTTGTCAATTGAAAGATCAAAAACAAATTTTCTTGTGTATTTCCTCTTTGCTTCAGCATAATATTGTTAATTCTTACATGAGGTGTCATACTCAAGTTGACATCTTAACAAATTCATTAGATATTATCTTAATATCAACTTTATTCAATGTGTATTGTCTGCCAGTGGTTGTTGTTGGCACTTCAAGTTTGTGCAGGATGTGTAATGTAGGTACCAAACAAACATCATCATTTGGTGGCCAACTAAAGGATCTTGCAGGTCGATTTGGGTGCAAAAATTTCACCAAAATATCACCCTCCTCGTCATTTACCTCCAAAGCAATGCCAATCCACCATTTCAAGTCATACAGACACGCAACAAATTCAAATGCATTTACTTTCTTAAGAACTTGTTGGTCTTGCAGTAGATCATGCTTCAAAGAATATTGCTCATCTTCACTGCATCTCTTTGCTCCAATGCTGCAATTTGACAAAGGCTCATACATATGAAAAGATCTCGTGCCAGGCACTGGATAAATGTTTTCAAATCGTTTGCTCAATATTTCCCGCCTTTCTACCAATTCGATTTTGTCAACAAATAGGAATTTTATTTCACTAATATTCGCCTCACAAAAATCAAGCATTCTTCTGTGGTCCAAAATTTGACCTGAAACATCTTTCTGCAGGCTTGCTTTAGCAACCAACCTTTTTACTGTTCCGTCACAGGGCTGCTTTCCATGACTTGTGGCAAAAAAATTCCATTTTGCATCCAAACCAAAATCGCTCTGGTGCAGGCATAGGTTAAGAAAATTTTTACGAATTTTATAGTTATACTGTCCTGCACACCTGTCAGAAAAATACTCTACTTTGGTTATATGGGGGAATTGCAATTTAAAGTCATCCAAAACCAATCTTTGAACCTCAACATCGTGAGTCAAATCATCAGAAAGAACGCAGAATGACCTATTATGATTTAATTCTGAGTTATCCTGAAAATAGATTACCACAGGATGTAAACTGCATTGTTTGTTATTCCAATGGAAGCTCTGAACTTCGTCTTGTACTACAAAATTGTAGTTCTCTGCAAAATCTCCTAAAAATAACGCAGTGTTCATATCCATTTCCTCTTTCCTCAACTTTAGATATCAACTGCAGGCAGGCACAGCTCAGAATTGTCTTGCAAGCTGGAGCACATTCTTCCACCCACGATCTCCATATTTTGCAAGCTGGAAAAGTGGGCCTAAGCAGCACTGTAGCTGTGTGAGGGTTCTCTGCCTTTAGCCACAATTGTTTCCTCCTAACTCTATGGGCACAACAGGCGCACATCTGCAAGGCCTGATGTTTGTATTTGCTTTGATGTTTATAAACAAACTCACATTGGAGTAAAATCTCCGTGATTCCTCGCAGCACGATGTTTACCAGTGCACATTGTCAGTCCAGCGAACGACTGAACTCGTTTGGAAGTGCGCTCGAGTTTTGCATAGTTAAAAAATTGCTGTTGCATGCTGGGAAGGACTGCCAATCCTGCTTGACCACTGCGGTAATAACAAACCAAAGCTCGCCATTTTGTAACAAAAGACGATTGTTGTTGTGGTACATTTGTCTCCAAAGCCTGAAGTGCTTTGTCCTCGCAGCTTTGCGAATCGTTTGCCGCCATTACGAAAAACCAATCAGTGGTCCGCAAAATATTTTTTCTAGCCTCGAAGTGGCACAATCTGAAATAAGCCAATCATTGGCAAGAAAAATTTCATGTCACCACAATGAAGCTCTGTGATTGGTACCACAAGAAGTTGTGGTGAGCGGCCTAAATGGGGCCAACTTTTGTGCTGGAAAGCCATGAGTCCTAGTATGAGTGAGTAGGGTGGGTGGGTGGTAGCGATTACTAGGACTCAACGTAATAAGTCTAGGGGCACGTGCCCCCCCAGATTTTGCATTAAACAAAAGAGAACCCTTTTTGTTTCTGGAAGTGCCCCCTTTAGCTTAATAAAAAAGTGCCCTTGAAGTGTCGTGCCCCCCAAGTTTAAGATGCTTCCTACGGCCCTGCAAACAGATCATGATGTTATTGTCCTTGGGATGGAGGAATATTAAAGTCTTCTAGAAAAAGCAACAAATGTACCATTTGATATGAGAAATGAGGTAGCAAAATTGAGCCAGAAGTGCTATCAACTTTTTGGCAACTCAGCTCAGCCAGAAATGAATCCTTGAAAAGATGGAAAAACTTTGCCTTGAGGCTGGTGCAGTCAACTTGTTCAGCTCTATCTATGAATCAATGGTAACTGAAAGGCAGTCCAATGATAGAAGGAAGTTGAACAGGAATAGTTATTATTTACATGCTATTGTATGGGTTGTCACAGAAAATAACTGGTTTCAGATTGCATTGGCAAGAACATTAGCTGAACATGGAATTTCTGAGCATGGTCTTACCGCACTGAAAAACCTTGGAATAGCTGCCCATCCAAGAACAGTCAAGTCTGCTTCAAAAACATCATCAGATTCTCACCTTGAAACAGTAGTGAACTTTCTTAATGATGCGCAAAACAAAAGGCAGTTGGTAGCAATCTTTATAGATGACTACCACAACATACATACAATGCACCGTACAAGTAAACAGCAGCAAACACAAACAGTACACATGGCAACTTTGTTATTAAAAGTTTTCCTAAATGTTGAAGCAATTGAGCATAAAGCTAACATCAATGCAAATGACACAATTGCAGCAAATTTAGAAAAGCTAAATGAAGTCCTCACAAACTCACTACCAACACTATCAAGAACATATGCTGAGCAACTGCCTGATTGGATTACAGCCAAATATTTCAATCCAGAGTCTGAAAGGAGAAGACTTCTCATTCATGACTATCAGCATTCTGAAATACAAGATATGAGATCAATGAAGCAATGCAAGCTGGTGGATTGTATTGAACTCCCATTAAAGTCACATTCTGATTTCCAGAAAGCATTAACATATACAGCTATAGTTTATCTTTTAAATTAGTGTAAAAATTAGCAAATCTGGGTCGTTTTAGGATAAATAAATATCAGGATGAAACACATTGGGAACTTAGAACGTTTGGAAAAATATCTGGCTTAATAACGGTTGGCAAAGAATTGAAGTTGTATGTCCATAATGAATTGAAGCAATGTTTCTTTTTTAGTTGTGATTAGACCCATTTAGGGTGATTATTAAACCAGAATCTTCTCCTGAAATCTTTCTTTTTTATCTGATTCTTATGACCTGTGTCAGCTTCTTAATATTTTGATATTTAGCACACATGTGATGTGCATACTGTTAAAGTTTACACCTTCTCAACTCCATTGAAGAAGCAAAGCCAAAGCTAGAGTACTGCCACCCTAAATGGGTCTAATACTGTTTTTCGTCACAATCCCATGGTCTTCTTTCAACGTGAAATAAGATCTAATATTTTTTAAAAACCCAACAAAAATATTTTTTCTGATGCCATTCTTTATGATATTCGTTGCTTGTGTTTTGTTAAAGGGGGTATTTCCGAAAATTTTAAGTTTTCAGGCAGATGGACTTGTAAGTTCTGTCAAATCTTTTTTTCTCATTAAAATGGGTTGAATGAGCCGGCATGTATTTTTTCACTCCCTGGACATTTGATATCTGGCTAACCTGTTTCACAATTCATGCTATACATTCTACCATTTGTCCAAACATCTCGCCAATTTTTGTTGCCGATATAAGTATTTTTCCAAAGGCAAATAAATTGGGGGAAATTCGCCCTGAATGTGTCTATTCTTTTTAAACGACTCTTCGTAGCGACCCAAGTTTGTTTTGCAGCAGTTTGGAAAGAAAGGATGTTACTAGAGTTATTTTGACATATTGCGAGTGTTTCATCAACTTTGGTGTTTCATCAACGTTTAAAGTGTTTATGCAGCGAAAATTGCGAGACTCATTTTTTGACGTAAATCTATGGATATCATTTCTCTCAATTCGATACAAAAGACAGAATTTCAAAATGTTGTATGGTTCTTCTGTTATTGGGTTTCAAAGTTGCCAAATTTGAGGTTTTTATCGCGACATTGAATTTCTCTTTGATGACGTATCAGTGATGAGCTGGGTGACCAGTCGAACAAATTCAAACATGGTAGCTCAAGTGGTAGCTCAAGTTTAAGCACAGAGATTCCAATGGACACAGCATGTGCAGACCAGCCTCCAGAAGAGCCAGCAGCAGAAATCAACCAGCCTCTCAAGGAAAAGGTTTGTGCCCTTCAGAAGAGCAACTGGCTCTTGAGGAAAGATAAGGAAAACCTGCGTCACAAACTTCTCACAGTAAGTAAACCATAAACCAAAAAGTTTATGTAGTGGCAGCATCGGACACAAAGGGGTAAAAGTAAAAAAAGGTTCAACAAAACGGTGGAGGATAAAATTGTTATACCCAGGCATTTTTATTTTATTATTTTTGGCCAGTATTTGAAAGTGGATGGGGGAGCATTGCCACTTCATACCTCTCTACTGGCTCTGCCACTGTGTTTTTGTACTCTAAAGTGTATCATGATTAGAATTGTAGCGGAGAGGCATCCCCATAAATGAAAGGAAGTAAGGCAAGGCAAGTACTACTGAAATATAGAATAAAGTCAAATTTCACACACTGGAAGATGAGATTTATAAGAACATTGTTTTCTATTTTCTTCAGTTTGCCTTGCCAAATGCCTTCTCTATTCCCAGGCAATTTTATGGTAGAAAGGTTAAATGTCTGGTTTTCATGTTCTATTCCGTTTACATAATGTATATACTGAATGTCCTTGATTAACAGGTGAGTTCTAGCTGTGAAGATGCGGAAGAAAATCAGCCAAGCTGCAGCACTGATCATACATCATCCCAGGGATTAAACAGCAGTCAAGGAGATATGCTCGATATAGAAGAGATAGCAGTGGAAGATATCACTGACTTTTCTTTTTGCGAGGAATCAGCAGCAATGCTTGAAACAGAAAGTGACGATGAGACAGAGGACAGTTGCTCCCGTACTACAGTTAGGTGTGTTGATAAAAAGATAACATTATGCAGTACATGTATTTTTTTATAAGAAACTAAGAATTTGGGCCAGTACTGAAAGTTTCTTAAAATTATCAGATCCTCCAGAACATTTCAAAACAAGGCGTTTTGAGGCCTTTCCAATGTTTAGACATTACTCAAGTACTTTCTGAGTAATATGATACAGGAAATAAGTGAGAATAAAGAAAACGTGCTTTGAGTTTCTTAATGTTTTGGCAATCTGAGAGTCTGAGTTTCTGATAAGCGGTTTCTTATGAAAAAATATGTGTATAAGCAGTAAAACCTCTGTTTATTATGTAGTCAGTTCTATTTTAGTAAGGAAATATTGTTTCTGAAATTTTAAACATCAAGGTATTATTAGAATTGTGTTGATGTCGTATCTGTTACAAATCCTGTTGTTTATGGAAAATCTCATGCACTTTGTCATTGTTGATTTTAGAGTGGAGCCTGACACAAAGCCCCAAGATGAACCAAAGTTTGTTGTCTTCTATGGCATGCTCATGACTCTCTTCCAAATGTTTTGTTTTAATTGTAAAACAGAGAGTCCAAAGGTTGAGATCAAACGCAATGGAACCATGGCTACTGTCACACAGACCTGCAACCTCTGTGGAAAGAATCGAAAGTTTAAATGGAGAAGTCAGCCATTCATTTTTGGGAGGCATCCTGCTGGAAACATCATGATGAGTTTTGGTATCTTGCTGTCTGGTATAAACATCAGTCAAGTGCTACTTATGTTTCGTCACATGGGTTTGTCAGCAATATCACCACGCACCTATTTTGCCCACCAGCACAATTTGTTAATTCCATCCGTGTTCTTATTTTGGGAAAAGTACCGTGCCACCTTGATAGCAAAGTTAAAGGAAGTGAAAGATGCACAATGGTCTGGAGACGGCAGGTTTGACTCAATGGGGCACAATGCAAAGTATGGTGTTTACACAATGTTTTGCAATTCCATATCTAAGCTGGTACACTTTGAGCTATTGCAGGTACTTGATAAGTAATATTTAAACATCTTCTCTCTGACGACCCTTTGCCTAGCCCAGTGAATACAGATACCAACAAGAAGTTTTGGTGCATATCTGCATTGGAAATTGCTATTGGATCTCTTATCTTACATTGAATTCAAGTAAATGCTTTGACATAGCTTGTGGCATGATCTCTTTATTCAGCATTCTGCTTTGGCGTTAATTATGTCACAATAGCTCCTTTTTTCAAAATTTGATGCAGCACTGTTGCCATGGTCTCCACCAAGATAAGCTGATAAGTCTTTATAATTTTTGATACTTGACAGGTGCTATATTTTCCACAATAACATTTTTCTGTACAGTATATCTAATTTATAATAATTTATTTAGCCTGTGAACAGCTTAAACGGTTTTTTTAAAGGGAAAGAAAAAATGAAATGAGGCACAAGATCACAGGCTATAATTTATCTGTGAAACTTTGCGTACACTCCGTTTAGTACCTTACTTTTCTCACCAGGCAGGCCAACCAAACTGGAAGTAGTAATGCCATGGAGCTTGGTGCTCAGTCCTGGTAATATGAAATTTTCTGGCGTGCTGGTAATCGCACGCCTTGAAAATTTTAGGCGTGCAATGATGTGCGATCCATAAAATATAGCTTTTTCAATTTTTATGAAGTCCTGGTAACCTTAAGTATCATATATACTTGTGGAAATGCTCGAGGGGTATATCACTCTTTCAAAAAAGCGTACAAAATTTTTGTAAGCCAGATAATTTTTGCAGAGTTTTTGAGGATGTTTCTTGAAAACAAAATATTTTTACCAAAAGCATATGAGATTTTTAAAGAATGATATGACCCTTGGAAATGCCATCAAGATAAAGCACACAAAAGAAATGAAACAATTGCAAATTCAACGAAAACGATTAAATCTTTCTAGCTAAAAACATAACGGAAATCTGATTTGTTTCTGCTATAAATAAACTCATGTTCTAAAACAATATATAAACATGTGTCTCTTGATCGTTCTAGCCAATTAAATGTTTTCTGACTCAGTTTCCTCTTCGCTCTCCTCATCCATCAAACATCAATCGATGTCCAAAGAAACGGGTTCCTTTCGGCTTTGGCAGGGTGTATGCTTGGATACTGAGGGTTGTAGCAGCATTAGTTACCTCGCTTTTGATTTTTCCTGATGCTTTCAAAAGATTGACGTTTGCATGATAAAAATCTTCGATCTTTTTGAACTTCGAATTTTTAAATGCATCTTTCACCGCAAGCTCGCTGCAATGGCCAATTATTCCGCATTTCCCCCAGCTTAAAAATGTTGAAACTTCAACTCTACTTCCATTCGCCATCCTGATCACTCAAGTTAGGTTACTGAACGTACCTATTTTACAGAAATCTGATGCCTTTTAATAACATCGTTCATCAGTGACAGGCACAGAGGTATTGCAAAGTGGATAAGAGAGTCTCATCCAGGAACACGGCACTTTCACGACCTTTGGCATATTGTTAAAGGTGTTTCAAAAAAGGTTCTCCAAGCCAGCAAAGAGAAAGGCAATGAAAAGATACAAGGTTGGTTGAAAGGCATTCGGAACCATCTTTACTGGAGTGCTTTATCGACAAAGCAAGGATTTGGAAATCTCATTGTCGCAAAATGGAAGTCAATAATGAGACACATTGCAGATAAGCATACCAATCATCCAGATCCCCTTTTTCACAAGTGTGCACATGGTGGGCTAGAAAAGCGGGACTACTTAAAAATAGGTATGTAATTACAGTAATTCACAACATGTCTCAAAGTTGATGTCAGGTGAATTTGCAAATTATGTATATACATTGCCATGCAAACCTGATAAATTTCAAATTTTTGAATTGATTTGCTTCTACACCAGCCATCAACTTCAAGATCTCCTTCAGAAATTGCAGTGGTGACACAAGATCTTTTTCAAGTTGCAGACAGACAGTTAAAACAATATTGTTTATTATAAGACAACCGCAAACAAACGATAAATGAGGAGTTTTCACATCTTGAAACGCTATTTCATAGTTTATACTACAGGTATTTCTAACTGTCAAATATATACAATACGGATAATTATATACAAAGTTCAGTTAGTTGTGGTCTCTAGTTGCAATGTCCATTGTTGCAGCATCATGTGTTGGTATTTGAATTTTGTTCACATCCTTCTAAAATCATCAGTGAATGAGACAATGTAACTGTACCTAAATCACAAAAAATGAATAAAACATGAGATCCCCATCACACAGGTGTATAAACAATCAAGCAGTCAATCAGTCAATCAATTTCAAATGAATTGAAAGTGAAAAGTTGAATAGCTCTAATACTTTGTCTTGTCAAAATAGAATAAATGAAATGAATCATCTTATTTCCAAAGGATCACAACCTCATGACAAGCTTTACAGCATAATGATGAATAAAATGACATTGAATGACATCAGCATGGCTTCATCAGATGCACAAACAAGTTGCTTGGAGGGTTTCCACTCAACGTTGAACCACTGGCACCCAAAAATGACACATTATTCATGGCTTGGTACCTATTGTAGGTATGCACAATATTCAATAATATGACAAATTGTAAATAAATATCTTACTCCTAAGTTTGAAAATTTGGAAAATTATGGCAGATACGCAAAATTTGAAGGATATTTCTGCAAGGTTCATGTTTCCTAAATCTAGAAAGCATTGTCCATATCTGGTCTTTTGAGTATATACCTTAGCACTGGTTACTTTACAGTACATAAGGGACTAGACACTGTAATTTCAACATATGTTACACATGTTTATTTTACTATTTACAGGCATATATTGGCCATTCTACACTTCAATGAAAATCTAAAGCGTGAGAAATGTAAAGCAAAGGATGGTACAAGCTATGTCAATGTTGTTTACCCAAAATATAAATTTGGAGAGGAAATTGTTAGAGAGATTGCTGTTCCCCCAACATATGGTAATTATTTATATACAGTGACACCCTAAATTAGTCATAACCATGCCAAGTTCTGAGTTTTTTTAATCTTTTTATTTGCGAACCAATTTTATTGTGGTTGAAGTTACATAGGAATGTGACAAAAGGCTGAAAGAAGCAGTACAAGAGGCATTTTTTTATGTAAATACAAGCATTGAAGCAAACAAAACAATACATTCCCTTGGAAAATAAATCAATAAATGTTTAGTGAACAGTCATTGTTTTATATTGTTTGTAGCCTATGTTGGAGAGGTCAAAACAGAATTGTTCAGTGCCAATGACGAGGAAAGAGCTCAAATCATGACTTCTTACCTTGAACGCCAGCCGCCACCCCTGAATACTCAGTTTGGAGAGAGGCTACCAAAGCCTGAAGCAATGGAGAGGCAGCAACAGAGGAAGAGAAATGTTACACAACTCTATCCCCAAGGTGACCTTTTTGTGCTAAAAAATTTTATGTACCCACAATAAAGTACAATAATACTTTGGCCAGGTTATAATCACGCAGGAAGAGCTGCCATCACCATAATTTAACTAAGCCTGTTTTATACAATTACAATTACCGCTCTGTCTCTGTAGTTTTAAATACTGACTGGTATGAGCAAGATGTCACAAGAACACAAAATAGAACACAAGCACACAAGAACGTGAAATGGAAGATTTTTACCAGTGGGATATAAAAGATTGTTGTTTATTTGTTGCTAGAATCAGCACAATTTTTACAGGTTCACAACAGACAAAAGAGAGTGCTATTAATCTTATGTATCATCTCTGTAAACAATCTCTCCTTTTTTTGTTGCAGAGGAGGAACAGGAAACCTTGCAAAGATCTTTGGCTGAAGCTTTGATATCAGAAGCCCAACCAAGTAAACAAAGGCGACCAAGGCGCTGTCAGAAATGCAAACAGCTAATGCTAGGACATAAAAAAGGGCAGTGTCCAAACTTAGAATTGGATTCCTAAGAATGTTGCCGAAGAGCCTTAAATACTCTGAAATTGGTCAGGCGATGTCATTCCCTGTTTACTTTTTATGAATCAGAC
>REGM01000302.1:331201-341251 GCA_004194415.1 Aurelia aurita
AAATTGTTTAGCTAAATAGATGGAAAACCTGCGGCAACCTCTTGTATTGGATGCTAAAGGGGGCACTGAATAGAGAGGGGGATTTATTTGGATGAGGAAGAGAAAATTTATTTAAAATTTGTCTTGAAGGGAGAGGCTTGACGAAGAAGGGGGCTAAATAGAGTATTCGCGGAAACAAGGGCAGATTTCGTAAGACAATAGCATCAGTTGCCTTTGATTGACACCGCAATTCAAAGCGATTAGCGATTGCAGACAAAAGAAATTCTCTCGACCAGTAATTCAAAACAAACAAAGCCGCGAAAGTTGCCCTGAAACCAGTCGGGCAAAATGTCACCTTGTGCACGCGAAAGGTGGTTTTTAACAAAAGTAATGACTAAATATCGAAAAAAGAAGGGTATATCTAAACATCTGCCTCAGGCATTTTATTTGTTTGGTTCAGAACCCGATTGGTAGGCGATTCAATTCTCGTATTTTTTGGGGTGTAATTAAAACACTTACTGCTTAGCTTCTGAGCCAAATAAAAAGAATGCCCAAGGCAGATGTTTAGATATATCCTTCTTCTTTCGATATATGCCCATGTCTTCTCTTAAAAACCACTTCTGGAATGCACAACGAGCAAGCTAGCTGCCTGGGTTTCACAGCAACTTTTGCGGCTTTGTTTGTTTTGAATTACTGGTTGAGAGAATTTCTTTTGTCTGCAATCGCTAATCGCTTTGAATTGCGGTGTCAATCAAAGGCAACTGTTGCTATTGTGTTACGAAATCTGTCCTTGTTATTCGCGGTAGGTATTTTATTACGGTAGGTTATTTCGGCCAAAGTTTATCCGCCGAAGTTTATCCGCCGAAGTTTATCCGCTGAAATTTCATCCGCCCAAAGTGTTATTGTTTAATGTATGTGCGTTTCTTATTTGCTGGTACCTACTGTACGTCACATCAATGCTATATTAGTGAACACAGTTTTTTGCTTATTTAGCATTTATAGCTTTCGAAAGAAGACAAAATATGGTGTGTTTGATTGGTACCACTTCTGAAAACGGTAGATTTGGTAGACTCGGAATTTATTTTCGATTGACTCCGAAATTCTCAAAACGATAGGTTTGGTAGGTTTGGAAGTCCTTCTGAACCTTCTGCTCCAAAAGGCAGCAGTTTTTGGCAGACTTCGGAGAGCAGATTCTCGTTTTTATTGGCGAATTTTAATTTTCGCCATGGTGAATTCGAAACCTGCTGTCTTAAAGATTTTTGTGTTTGATTGGGAAATTTTTGTTCCGTCTATGCGAAGTCTACTGTTTTCAGAATTTGGTAGGTTTGGAATTACCAATCAAACACACCTATAGTGTTTGCAACAGAATTTGCTAAATTCTATTTACAATTTTTCTATCTGATAGGATAAGAAGATCAGAGGAGCAAGTAGAATTAGAAAAGGTCAGTTGAAAAGTCTTCTTACGGTACAAAATTTGAATGCGAAAAATACTTTGAAAAGTGGAACCTTTTTTTTTTATATTCCATTAAAATATTTACAAGACAAATTTGCTAGTTACGCTACCTACAGAAGCATAGCCTCCAAATCTTTAAAAACATTGCACGGATGGTTAATGCATCTTTCCTTTTATTTTATGGCTTGAAAGGATCTTCAGGTACGTTTCTATAATCCTACATGCAGCAGTTCTGATATCTTGATTATTTTCAGAATTACAACGGTTTTCTTTCTTTTGAAAGAACTCGTGAAAAGTTTTGAAAAAATTAAAATAATCGTAGATCCTAAATAAAAATATGAAAAACGGTACCATCTTCAAGAAAACCATAGTTTATGAAGGTCTATAATATGGCAGTAAGCAGAAATCTGTATCTTTTCTACTTTACGATTTAGCATTTTGATGACGTCACATTCTCAAAACTGGCCCAAGCAAAGAAGACGCTGTAAATCTGAAAATAATCAAGATATCAGAACTNTCCTACAAAGCCCAGTTCTTCTGGTTTCTAGATAATTTTTCCAAGTTTAATTTGCCTAATTTCCCAAACTATCTGTGTATCCCAAAAACCACCTCATTGGCTACACACATAAAAAATACCAACCCTAGCTGAACCCGTAATTTAAATGCACCAGCCAAACAAATAACCTTAAATTTTGGAGTAAATCGCAGCACCCGTTCTTTTTCGTGCTTCGTAATGTAACTATGCTATTTATTGATTATCCATTGTAAGTGCTATTCATAGTGGAAACTCGATGACCATGTGTCCCATTCCCGCTGTGAATAGCACAATGCATCTTATGTTTAGTTTATCTGTTAAGTGTATTTTATATTTTATTGTGTATAAAAAAAATCATCTTCCACCATCCACCATGGAAATGAGATAGTGAAAAGGAGGTTAATTTTGTTGTTATCATATCATTTTATCTTTTTAATTCATAGTTTAGTTAAAAGTGTAGGTTTTTTACCTACAGTTATTTAAATGAGAGGCTACTAAGTACTAATATTAGATTTGAATAACTGTAGGTAAAAAGGTTACACTTTACAATATAACAATACTGTACACTTTTAGTAGACAGAATAAATGAAAGTTTCTCATAATACCATTAAAGGAAAAGCTTGAATCAAGATAGATTCCATTTTAACCGATTTTGCCGTCTGGAAGATTTTCATAGGGACACTTTAAGATTTTCTTCAGCATTCCTGCGACAGGGAAGGTTGCAGCTGTTGACTCTAGTAAGCATGTCGCTCAAGTAAAATGGCACCACACCATTAAGAGATTTCAAAACCATTAAGCCAAGCAAACATTGTTTGGAGAGACCCTTGAAAATCAGCCACTAGGCTGAAGGGTCACCCTCCTTAATAAATTGAACTATAGAAATAAATATGAAACATCAGACATTTGCTTGCCAAGCAATGCTTTCCCGTTTGGCCACGTCGCACAACCTGGTTCCCAAGGGTATCTGTTGTAAGTCTAAGCTAGCCCTCAATAGATACCCTTGGGACATGTCAAATTTTGGCAGATTTTGGCCTGAATAATTAGAATAATTAGGCAGACAGCAGCTACTTTTGAATCCCATATTCGACATTTCGAAATAGATATTCCATAATTCGAACACCACTCATTGTGATATTAAGCCGTTCGAACGTTCTTTAAATCGACTGAACGCAACTTCTTCAAGGTGGTGAATTTCTTTTGTTTCGAAAGGAGCCAATCAAACAGCAGAATAGCCTAACAGGATCCAGGGTCAATGTAGGCATTGTAGTTTACGGAAATTCATTGACACTGGGTATGAGGTTGCACGTCGCAAACATTTAGGTAACAAACAAAATTTGGTGTGCAATGCTTTTGAAAATTCGAGAACATTTTTTGTTTGTCGCAAGCAAAACATGTTTGTGTCAAGCAATGATTTGCGACGTGGCCAAAGGAACAAACAGTTTGCTTGGCAAACAAATCTCAAATGTCTTGGCAAAAACCCTTTTTCTCGTTTGGCTAGGGCTCTTAATATAACACAATTTTTTTATAGAAAGAAATGGAAAGGCGTTCTACAGCAAAAGAGAACGCCCTTGCTGATGAAGCAGATCTGAAGGTTCGTTATTTTTTCATTAATAGGACATATCGGGTATCCCAAAGAATTCACCGCGTCTCCTCATAATTTTTTAAAGTATACATAGAACGAACCGCAGATAGTTTATATTCCCATTTTCCAAGATTTTGACACTTTGTTCTTTGCCATGGAACAAGTCAGAGGTCGAGAAATTGTGTGAGCACCAGAGCATTGCTGGAACTCATGATCAGATTTTGGAGAAAACTAAACAATGGATTGCCTGTGGTTCGAGATTCTCCAACGGAATTCCAAAAAATGTACTCTTTTTCTAAGACTTCTCTAGTCAACAAACTTACAGCCATAATGACTGCTTGTCCCATTCTCTTTTTTCCAGGACATACTAAACATAGAAGATAAAATTAAAGAAAATACAGCAGCTCAAATAGAACGCTCAAGTTTACTTAATCGTTTGAGTCTGAAGAGTAGACAGCTGAATGATCTCAGTGAGGTTTGTGTTTTACTTCTTTCAAGAATTAGCATCGGTCAAGAACATACAATATTTCCTCTTGTTAATAAATTTGTACTTTTTTTGGGCTTATCTTACTCGTATTAGAATTCGCGCAGTCCTGAAATGGTTAAATCTATAGGGTTATAATAGACATTAAGACGTTCTTTTCTTATTCCACAGGATGCTCAATATGCATTGAAATTGATTTCAACTTTTGTGTCCATTTCAACGAGAAAAAAGTAAGTGTTATTGACGACTTGGTGCCCCCCCCCCTCAGCGAATACTAACCGGGTTTGTCATAGTACAGTAAATATAAATCCCAAAAAGGTTTGAATGATCTACAAGTTTTACTATGTTATATGGTCAGCAAGGCGAAGATCGCAATATCCTGAGCACATAGAAGTAGTGAAAATAAGGCATAAATTAGGGGAAAATTACATAAGATCCGTTTTTTTGTCCCAACGAATATATGGATGTTAAAAATTTTCCGGAGGCAAAACTTTCTGGCGATTTTAAATTTCTTTGACCAGTTTTGACCGATATTAAATTGCACCGAAATTATTTGCAGTTAATAGCCCTTTTCACAATAAAAGACGAAGAAATCATCTGGACGGGCAAGGCGTCTGACAGTTGTTCGTCTGGTGTGAATTTAGGTCGGAGTTTTGACGACTTATCCGTGCAGAAAAAGAAATCATCTGGACAGACAAGGCGTCTGACAGTTGTTCGTCTGGTGTGAATTTAGGTCGGAGTTTTGACGACTTATCCGTGCAGACAAAGAAATCATCTTTGAAAAATCATCTGGATAGACGAACAAATAGACGGATCAGACGACATGTACATCAAAAATTTTGTCCGTCTCGTTTTCACACCAGACAACTTGTCCGTCTAAGACGACTTGTTCGCCCAGACAATTAGTTCGTCTTTTCATGGGAAAAGGACTAATGTATGCACAAAAACAGAAATTTTAGGAGCGTTAATTGCTAGCAGCATCAATGAAAGAACATTCTGTACATTTACAGTCCAAGCGGTAGAAGCGTACCACCTTTGTTTTCAATATTCAAAATAGAATCGTATCTTAATTGTATTTTGTTTTCTTTGCATGAAAAAGCCTTGAATATTCAAATGCGTTGTGGTTTTCAGGGGGAAGGAACTCCTATTATAAGCCACTATGCTCTGCCCAACGGAAGTTATATTCAAATAAAACGGAAGCAAATAGCAGAAGCAATATTCGAATAGTCGCCCAATCATGAAAATATATATTCAAATTTTTTCGAATTTACATGGTACGCTTCTTCCGCTTTTACTGTAACTTCTAACGAAACATTAGCATCGACAAAGCTGATAGTATTCTATGATACCAAAAAACCTAAGGTCCCCTAGCACTAATTTATAATTTTTTGTCTTTTCAGAGATTCAATGAGAACTTTTGAGGAAATTAAAGACCGGGGTCGTATACAAGAGCAAAACTTCAAAGATATTGCTGCTAAGATACAGGTCAGTTGAACACCAAAGTGTGCCAGGCACTTCAATGAACCACACGTGTGCACACATGTTGTCTCTTCTAGACATGCTCTGAAAATGTGACCCATAGAGTTTCCAGTATCTACCCGGTGTTCCAAAAAACTTCAAACAGATTTGCTCAAGCCTGGCAACCAAATTTTTGCTAGACTAAATTTGAACCAGAGCCCACTACTGAAGGCCTTACAAAGCTAAAGTCTGTCTCAACTTTGATATCAGCCTGTCAAGTGAAAATGACCGCGGATGAAAATAATTGAAGTGTTTTGCACGTTGATTATAGCACAACCACTTTTGCTGCAAAGATTTTTCAAGCAGGGGGACATTTTTTGAGTCACTAGGTACAGGGCATAGTTTTTGCTGGGATCATGGCATTTTAGATCTGAAGTGCAGTGTATGTTGTTACAAATTAATGTATGACCCTTTTGAATAGGCCTATAATGTTTCTCTTTTGTAGAATGTCAAACGACAGCATAACACAAAGAGCGAAAAACTCTCCCGAATGCAGCTACAACATCAAAAACGTTTTACCGCAGACATGGATGTGTTAGAACTTGAGAAGAAGTAAGTCATTAGTGCAGATTTTACACAATTCATCCGGCCGGCATGATGTCACAACAGCGTAAAAAACACAACGCCATCTTGTTTCTGGGTAAATCTTTAGAATATTTCTACAGGTTTCTATAGGAAATTTGCAAAAATTGTATAAAATTGCTCTCTTATATTCTCCCCCGCGATAGTGAGTAGGGAAAGGGTAGGTAGCAATTGTCAGTCAGACCTAAACCAATGAAATAATTGCACAAACATGCTTTTTTTGAAAGCAAAACAACAATTTAGGCCAAGAAAGCTGTGAGAAACTTGTCTTTGCGATGATAATTTTTGTGAACAGCACCACAAACTCCATCAGTTGTGAGTTGCTCGTCGCTTCTTTGAAGTCAACCTTCCTTTTCAAAGTTCGCTTATCTATCCGCTAAAGTTTTGGAATGATTTGAACAATTTTGAAGAGCTTTTAGAATTTATATATGTCGGTAAACGAGACACTCTGAAAATGCCAGTGCAACGCTATGTTTTGCAATGGCTTCATTTACCCCAAGTTTGATTCGAGCGCGAAGTGATCTTAAAGTAACTTACTTTGAACAAGGAAAAGGTATAATTTTGAAATAATTAATATATCAAAAAGTTTACGGTATTATTGCAGTAAAGCACTCCAAAGTTCGTTTCAAGCCATTCAATCCAAAGAAAGATGTCATAGCTATTTCCACTAATCCACTATCTTAAAAAAAATGTTCAGACTGCTCTTTACTGCGTTTGAGAAAGAGGTTGCTATAGCTTATGTCTCGTTCAATTCCTACCCTGACCATCCCCCCAGACACCCCCGGGTATTTGCACAAGAAAGATTCCCCGCCCCCCGGGCATTTGACTGTCAATTTTTCCCCGGCCCCGGGGCATTTGACAACATGAGAAGCTTTCGCATTATACAGTTACTGGGAATATGGCATGTTCTCAGTGCCCAGGCATTCGTCAAAAAAATTTCCCCCACCCTCAGGCATTTGCGCAATAAATTTTTGTCAACCCCCGGGCTGCCCGGGGGGATGGTCAGGATAGGAATTGAACGAGACATTATGAAAATCAATACTCAAACTTCAGTATGTTGTTGTTTTATCAAATGTCTAGCTCCTGGTGAGAAATTTTGGTAATTAAATTTACCAAAACATCAGCAAAATATCAGTGATATTTTTTTATAAAAGAGTCATTAGATTTCCAAGGGGGCTAAACCCAACTACAGAATATGAGAATATGCCTGTATTTTTGTCGCTAAATTTGAAAATTGAACGCAATTTGTAATTTTGCTTTAGTACAGCTTTAATCATATTAATGACCTGTCTGAAATAGAAATAAAAGCATCTGGTTTACAACTTAGAAATTTGTCGACAGCGCAACCTCAAATGAATTGAAATGTAATTTTGAAAATAATCAAGATTTACCTATATTCCCAGTGCTCCTAAAAACGTGAGAAAAATGACAAAAATACTTCATTTTCTCAGCTATCAAGCAAAATTCGATTCATTCCCATCCATGAAGTACTCTTGGTGCTATGAATTTTTAAAGTGGGAACTTTTTTCTGGCTCACCCGCATATACTACCGGGTGTCGCAATAAAAAGTACTCCTTTTTGAAAACTCACCAAAATTTGATTACATGGCTAATCTTTAAATTTCTTTTTTTGGCAAGTAGATCAAAGACCGAATCATTTCCCCAGATATTGCTAATATTGTGATTGGTTTTAGAAGTAACAAATTTAGCTCTTGTCGGGGCTAGCATAGGTTCCAAATCTTTAAATTGGCGTAAAAAGGTCAGTGTAAAATTCAGTGACCTATTTCTTTGAATCGAATGGTTTGAAAAAACTTCAGCTGCTTTGCTATAATTCTACCGTTGGACTTTTCAGAAATCTTACAGGGCATAGTTTTTGCTGGGATCATGGCATTTTAGATCTGAAGTGCAGTGTATGTTGTTACAAATTAATGTATGACCCTTTTGAATAGGCCTATAATGTTTCTCTTTTGTAGAATGTCAAACGACAGCATAACACAAAGAGCGAAAAACTCTCCCGAATGCAGCTACAACATCAAAAACGTTTTACCGCAGACATGGATGTGTTAGAACTTGAGAAGAAGTAAGTCATTAGTGCAGATTTTACACAATTCATCCGGCCGGCATGATGTCACAACAGCGTAAAAAACACAACGCCATCTTGTTTCGGGGTAAATCTTTAGAATATTTCTACAGGTTTCTATAGGAAATTTGCAAAAATTGTATAAAATTGCTCTCTTATATTCTCCCCCGCGATAGTGAGTAGGGAAAGGATAGGTAGCAATTGTCAGTCAGACCTAAACCAATGAAATAATTGCACAAACATGCTTTTTTTGAAAGCAAAACAACAATTTAGGCCAAGAAAGCTATGAGAAACTTGTCTTTGCGACGATAATTTTTGTGAACAGCACCACAAACTCCATCAGTTGTGAGTTGCTCGTCGCTTCTTTGAAGTCAAACTTCCTTTTCAACGTTCGCTTATCTATCCGCTAAAGTTTTGGAATGATTTGAACAATTTTGAAGAGCTTCCAAGCTTTTAGAATTTATATAGTTCGTTAAGTAAACGAGACACTCTCAAAATCCCAGTGCAACGCTATGTTTTGCAATGGCTTCATTTACCCCAAGTTTGATTCGAGCGCGAAGTGATCAAATAACTTACTTTGAACAAGGAAAAGGTATAATTTTGAAATAATTAATATATCAAAAAGTTTACGGTATTATTGCAGTAAAGCACTCCAAAGTTCGTTTCAAGCCATTCAATCCAAATAAAGATGTCATAGCTATTTCCACTATCTTAAAAAAAATGTTCAGACTGCTCTTTACTGCGTTTGAGAAAGAGGTTGCTATAGCTTTACCCTGGGTACCAGACTCTCAAAAATATGAGATCTCATTTTTTTTAGAGAGTCTGGTACCCAGTGTACTATAGCTTATGTCTCGTTCAATTCCTACCCTGACCATCCCCCCAGACACCCCCGGGTATTTGCACAAGAAATATTCCCCGGCCCCCCGGGCATTTGACTGTCAATTTTTCCCTGGCCCCGGGGCATTTGACAACATGAGAAGCTTTCACATTATACAGTCACAAATTTCCCCCACCCCCAGGCATTTGCGCAATCAATTTTTGTCAACCCCCGGGCTGCCCCGGGGGATGGTCAGGATAGGAATTGTGTAGCTCCTGGTGAGAAATTTTGGTTATCAAATTTACGAAAACATCAGCAAAATATCAGTGATATTTTTTTTATAAAAGAGTCATTAGATTTCCAAGGGGGCTAAACCCAACTACAGAATATGAGAATATGCCTGTATTTTTGTCGCTAAATTTGAAAATTGAACGCAATTTGTAATTTTGCTTTAGTACAGCTTTAATCATATTAATGACCTGTCTGAAATAGAAATAAAAGCATCTGGTTTACAACTTAGAAATTTGTCGACGGCGCAACCTCAAATGAATTGAAATGTAATTTTGAAAATAATCAAGATTTACCTATATTCCAAGTGCTCCTAAAAACGTGAGAAAAATGACAAAAATACTTCATTTTCTCAGCTATCAAGCAAAATTCGATTCATTCCCATCCATGAAGTACTCTTGGTGCTATGAATTTTTAAAAGTGGGAACTTTTTTCTGGCTCACCCGCATATACTACCGGGTGTCGCAATAAAAAGTACTCCTTTTTGAAAACTCACAAAAATTTGATTACATGATCAAATCAAAGATCAAAGACCGAATTATTCCCCAGATATTGCTAATATTGTGATTGGTTTTAGAATTAACAAATTTAGCTCTTGTCGGGGCTAGCATAGGTTCCAAATCTTTAAATTGGCGTAAAAAGGTCGGTGTAAAATTCAGTGACCTATTTCTTTGAATCGAATGGCTTGAAAAAACTTCAGCTGCTTTGCTATAATTCTACCGTTGGACTTTTC
>REGM01000303.1:6317-28729 GCA_004194415.1 Aurelia aurita
AATATTGATGACGTCACAACAACGAAGTGGGTTTTATGACCAAAAATTGATACAAAACTTGCTAAAAATACTTTAAATGTATTGCAAAACGCAAATCTATGCATTTTCTACAACTTCCGTTGGAAAAAGTTTCAAATTTTGCAAAATTTACCCAAAATGGCGGCACATGTTACGTTAACATTTAAAAATGCTGATGTCAGCAAATTCCATTGTTCTTGATAACAAATGAAAGGTCTTTGTTTGCTGATTCTTTTAAGGTATAATAATCAACATTTGAAACTAATTCTGGTTGTAAAAATATCAAAAACATTGATTTTGTCAATACCATCTACCAAATATGGTATTGTCATCTGTCACGTGACTCCCATTGTTCAAAAATTTTATTGTCAAAATGTAGCTAATAGATAATTAGTAGTTGTCAGAAAGTTAGAGAGTCATAGCTAATGCCGTTAATAAATGCTCTGCAAAAAACCGACAGGGGGGTGGAAAACACCCCCCCCCCGGTTAAATTAGGGTTAAATTGTATGATTTACTGGATTTGAAGCTGCTTACCTTTGTCTATGAGTCTGTTAATAGGTTATCTCCACCTTACTTTCACAATTTTTTTTGCAATGTTGTCAGATGTTCATCAATATGATACAAGGCAGGCTCGTAAGGGTGGTATTTTTATGACACAGCAAAACACCTTGCAATATGGTTTGAGATCTGTCAGATATGCTGGTGCGAAATCTTAGAACAACATTCCGTTCAACATCAAACAATCCCCTTCAGTGATGAGTTTCCGTCATAATCTAAAAATACATTTGTTCTCCACCAAGTATCAGTAAATTTCTAAACTCTGCTTTTTGGATCAATCAACCTTTGATCTAAAAAATGTTTTCTGATTGAATAATATAATATGTTTTAACACAGGGGGTGCTCTCTCCTCGATTAGTTTATCTACTGAGAGAGCTCCTCCTTAAGAAATTCCCCTCCATACAAATCTCTAATTTCTGTAATATTTGATGCTTAAACTTTTCGTTGTCTTTTGTAATCTTGTCATAATTTTAGTAAATTGCTGTATGTTTGAAAGATTTTTGTATGTAGTGGAATTTTAAAATGAACTTCAGTTCTTCCACAGCAAATATTTAGGCCTATTCCTTCTCACCAAATCTTTGTTGTCATGCGCAGCTATGCAACCGCTTTGAAAGGCAGCGCATGTTCGCTTCTAATCAATAATCTATGGGTGTCACCCATGATTAATCTGAACTTGGGCATATGAAGTTCAAAAGATGTTCACTTCACATGGATGGGACGCATGATTAATCACTTGATTAATGCGGGTCTACCCCATTGATTAGTAGCGAGACGGGTGGCAAAGAAGCTTGAAGCCTTTGGGATATCAGCAGAACAGTTGTCTGAGCCACCGAGGCCTGCAAGAGACCAAGAAGACACAGCTGACTGCTATTTTTTCATGCAATTTTCATGTCTCAAAAATGTAATGAGTATGTTAGCCTGCCCAACTTTTCATGCTGTTGGCCTTCATTACGAATTGTTGCAAGATAAGTACCAGGGCTTTTCTTCCAGGGAAAGGTTTCATGCCCTTCTTGCAATGAGGAGATAGATGAACAATTTACATACAAGCGAGTGGGTGGATCAGAGTCTAGCAGGTCCCCTTTTGACATTAACATGCGTGCAACCATGGCCTTTAGGGGAGTTGGATGTGGATATGCAGCAATGAGTGAGTGGAGTGGTACCAGCAGAATGCCTACATCAACAACCACTCAAAGCTTCAAACTGCAAGCAAAGAAACATTCAAGGTAATTGTTGCTGAAACAAGGCAAGCCATCAAGGACGCATATAAGGACATTGGAGTTGTTTCTGACAAAGATGGTGTTCTTGATGTCTCTGTGTCTTATGATGGCTCAAGGCAGAGGAGAGGTCATTCCTCACACAATGGCATGGCAGCGGTCGTTGACCTGATGACTGGACCACCAATTGATTTTGAAGTGTTGTCAAATTTCTGCTTGAAATGTAAGATGTCTAGTGACAATCCTCCATCGCAAGAGCTGAATCAGTGGAAAGCCACACATAAACCAAATTGCCCAAGATATTTTGATGGAAGTTCAAATGCAATGGAAGTTGAATGTGCTGTATGCTTGTGGAAAAGATCAGTTGAAGAACACAAGTTTAGATACACCACAATGCTAAGTGATGGCGACAGCAAGGCATTTGATTCACTTGTACAATCAAAAGTTTATGGTGATTCTGTCACAATGTCAAAGGAGGACTGCGTAAATCATGAGTCAAAGCGAATGGGTAAATTAGGAATTTGATTTCAGGGGCAAAAGCCCAGGGGCAGTCCATCAGAGGGAAAGGAAAACTAACTGCAGCCAAAGCGATGAAAATTCAAAATTATTATGTCCGTGCAATCAAAGACCATGCAAATGACCTAGAACTTTTGAAGAAACGCATATTTGCAATATTACTCCACATGGCTTCAACTGATGACAACCCCAAGCATCACCATTGCCCACGAGGTACACATTCTTGGTGCTTTTGGCAGAGAGCAGCTGCTAAATCAGAAGATCCTGGGAGCAATAAGGAGCATGAGACGTTGCCCCCAGATGTTGGGAAAAGGCTTGTGCCAGTATTCCAACGTTTGTCAGATGATGGTCTATTGAAGAGGTGCTGCAGGGGTAAAACACAGAACCCCAATGAATCTCTTCACAACATCATCTGGAAATTGTGTACCAAGACCATATTTGCCGGAAGGAACACAGTTGATACTGCAGTGGCACTCGCAACTTGCCAGTTTTCCATGGGGGCAACTTTTAAAACTGTCCTATGCAAAGTGCTCTCTATGGAGGCTGGCAGTTATATGGAAGATAGCACAAGAAGAAAAAGCCTCAAAAGGCTGTCTAAAACAGAAAAAGCAAACTCTTTAGCAGTGAAAAAAGACGCAAACAGCTAAAATTCAAAACTACCACTCAACAGCAAAAAACAAAAGATCGGGAAGGAGTCACTTATAGTGCTGGAACATTCTGTTGAGACTTTATCAAGGCTTTATTGACTACATTTTAGACTGAATGAGACTAGTTTGGTAAGGTATAGATTTCTGAGTGCAATTAAGAAAGTTTGACAGAGTACCTCACATCTTATCTTACAAAATTCTCACATCATAAACTTTCAGGCTCTTTTTCTCAAAACATACTTTTTGCGGTATGTACCCATCCTCCGCAGAACCCCATTTTGTTGTTTGAATGTCTAGATAAGGTATCTATATACCATTTTGAAGCTAAGGGTATGGAAAGTGCAGCAAAACACTCAATTTTTGTGTTTGAGATAAGGAGTTTCCAATGTCAGCATTTGAAATTTGAATCCTGATGAGAAAAATCTTAAATTGTAGCATATGAGTTCAGTTCATCTCCAAGTTCACTTTAATTGATTGAAAATGCCTTTGCTACACTCTACAGGCTCTAAGAGACAATTTGATACCAAGCAAGCAATCCTCCTAAGTAGATTCACAAAATGGGGTCATGCGAAAGCAACACCGTTCGGAAAGCATTGTTTTCTCATTTCCATGGAAACCAATCACCAAAATTAAATTCTGATTGAAGATTTGAAATCAGCATGACAGATTTACCATAGGTGGACACTTTAAGGCTTTTCATACCTTACAGTTTCAAAAATAGATTTTCGACTCGTGACCTACCTTTTAAAATGATTTTTTAAATAGCATTTCATATAACAGTTTTCTATTTCTATTTTTAATGTCTGCATATACTTGAAGTTGTGACTTTAAAACAGATCAAGATGAATGTCAACACTAGCATGATGCATAGTTTGTTCGTGTCTTGTCAGTGCAAAATTCTTAAAATGTGTACTAAAACTTCTTTCGATGACTGCATAGTTGCTTCTAACTTCCCAATTTGGATATGCCGTGCTGAAATGGAAAAATAATGGATAGAGTCTTGCGTTGGTGTGGTGGCTTTAAGAGTGAAGGTGGCTTTAAGAGTTGAACCATAATTGTTGGGGAAAATATATGTGTGCGGCCCCTTAATCCTATTACTACCGGGTGGGGGGGGGGGGCAAAAAGTGCCCGCGGTAAATATGAACTGATGTAGTGTCGCCACTTCGAAAGTGATCTGATGTAGTGTCGCCACTCTCTTGATCGTTTTAAATGATTTTAAGGCATTTTTAGCATTTGTATTAATAATTAGGGCTTTTAATTAAACAATGAAAAAACTGGTAAACTAAACAATGAATAAATGAAATAAATGATAAGTTTAAATAGATATTATATTTCTGATTTTTGCTCCTTGATGATTTGTGATCCATTCTAGAGCCATTATGGAAGGAATTATTAATAAAACCTTAAATATTGCTAATTTTTCCAATAGTTAGAAAATATCGAAATTTTCCGCAATTTTGACGTCATAGTGAAGTCATGGATGTAATGAAGAATAAAGAAGTGCCCTATTGTGTAGATTTTGTTACTGTGCACCATTGTACCAAGTCTTCCCCTCATATCTGCATTATTCACGGAGTTACGAAGGGGGGGGGGGGAGGGGGCACCTTCCTCCCCCCGGTACTACAAGGCTCCAAAAAGCCCAGTATTAATAGTGTTAAACTTCAGCAAATGTTTTATAAGAAACAACCAGTCTTGGATGAATTTCAAAATCTTTCGTCGGTTCATAATTTCCTCTGTACAGTATACACTCTCCGCTTCAAACAACTGTAAACTATGAATCGCAAAAGACATGCATCACATAATATCGCTGGTATGATAAAACGATTCGATTCGCTTGACACGCTCATGAATAGCTTTCACACATCTGATTTAACACAATCAATGCAGATAAAAAAAATTCTTTTTAGGTGCACAAAAGATATACAATTTCGTTCTTTTTGTTTATCTGCATTGATTGAATGAAATCAGATCTGTGAAAACTATTCATGACTGCTTGAAGCGAATTTTTATCTTATTTATCTTCATCATATTTACGATTTCTGTAATGAAAATCTTTTGCCATCCAGAGTTTACAGTTGCTTGAAGCGGAGAGTGTATGCAGGGCTGAGAAGAGGGGGGGGGGGGGGGTCAGAGCGGTTCAAAAACCCGGGGCCCATGGTTATAGGGGCCCATAAATAATAACTCAATGTTTCAAAGTATGTCTCAAATGCGACTCTCTAGACCCGAGCCCGTGGTCAACGGGGCCTGCCAATAATTTCTCTATTTGTCACAATATATCTCATTAAAATCAAGGAGAAATATAGGCAGTGATAGCTCCATTATGTCTTCTGATAAGCAGTACCAGTCAAATATACCAACTACACATCTAAATTTAAGGTTCCTATAAAACGTCTTTATGAAAAAGTTTTAATTCTAAAATAATTGGAATAAAGGAAATCTAAGTGTGTTCATGGTAATAGAAAACATGTTGATCTGTTGATATCAATGTAGGTTTCGGGTGTCTGACGATAAATTCAATAAATTTTGTATTTTTCAGTTTTTTAGATCAAAGAAAAATTTGAGTAAATACATACTTTCAGCTCTTATGATATTATGATTCTCGTGCATAACGAATGGCTACTTCGATGATATGATAATTGTATTTAGAGGCGTAAAATAGCTACCAGAGCGATTCTAGCTACCTTATTCTTTTGCAAGGGGCCCATGTTTCATTCTGATCCGGGGCCCATAAATCCTCTCCGCGGCCCTGAATGTATGCAGAGGAAAATATGAACCGAGGAAAGATTTTAAAATTTATTCAAGACTGGTTTATTTCTTATAAACATTTCCTGAAGTTTAAATGACAACCTAAGTCAAACTGATGCCTGAGTCATTGATACGTGAATAATTTAGTTCATGAATTTCACCTTAACATTTTTCAGGGCCGTGGAAAGGGTTTTAAGTGAGGAACAGCTTAGACCCAGATGATATCTCTAGCAGAAGTCATTGAAAATTGTCTGCGATTTTGAGATCTAATAGGAAGGAGTGTGTTTGGGTTATTGCTCAGGTCAATTTGCATAATCGCTGACATATTTATCTTTATATATCATTTGTAGCGATTTCTATCGATATCTCAACGAAGGTCAATATTCTTCGACCGGAAAAGAATGCAGCTCCAGCCCGAATAAGATATGTGCTTACACATGTAAACAATTCTAGAAGGACATATTTACAACTGATTTTTCAAAAAAGTGTGAATGACTGCAGTAATTTAGCATCCATTCACCATTTCACTCTTTGCGAGGGTACTAGAAAATTCACTTCGAACAACCGCGTTTGCATCAGGGGGTAGAAACCGGTTTTGTCATTGGCTGATTAGCGTGAAATTCCATGATTTCCGCGTGATCTGGCAATCAGTAAAGATTAGAGCCTTATCTTCATAATGAATCAATTTTGAACACTCTCCAGTAATATTTTATGAATAGTAACGGCTGGCGATGAAATGAAAATGTAATATACCTGAATATTTCATGGGAACCTTGAACTCAGTCTTAGTTGAATTTGTTCCTCTCTATTCCTGAGGATAGAATAAAATCATAATTTTGAAGCATCGCAAGCAACTACTTTGTGAAAGCATTCAATCGTCATTAGCAATGCATTTGATTTGTTTTTCGCAAACTTGGTCTGCTGACTCTAGTAGTACGTTAAGTTTAAAAGACAAGTTGCCATACTTTGCATTGGCTTTCCAAGTAAAGAAACATTTTCCTACGTGGTATTACTAATTATTTTCATCAAAACGAACAGGATTGCTCGTTTATTATGTCAATGGAAGTTTTGGACCAATTCTCAGTAAGGTTCTCGGATTTACATCAACCGCATATCCTTGTTTACAGAACAGTTTAAATCATATCGGATGACCTCAAAAACTTTATGGGTTAAATCATGCCTTTCTTTCTAAGCAAAGCCTTTGCAGCAGCAATCAGTTGAAAGGCCCAGCTATTTTCTGAGATGTTTTTTGGTCAAGGTAAACTGCGACTGCTCTCCAACATGTACCGGGTATCCCAAAAAAAAGTATACAGATTTGGTCGACTCTAGCGATGAGAATTTAGCGTTAATCAATTTAAAAACATTTTTAAAACATACCTCGATAGTCAACTTGAACATAGATACCTTGTTTGTGGATATTGGTGCTTTGAGAGTTGAAATATTAATCTTCAAAGGACAAATTTGCCTCCACCTCCAAACCAGAGCTTTGGCGTTTTGGCCTAAGCAAATTCTTGAAGCACAGCGAATAAGTCAACAATAGGCTTGAACAAATTTGAAGCAAGAGGAGAAAAATTGAAAACTGCACAACAGCTGCGTTTTGCAAAATTCAGTTTACGTGACACTTATCATCAAGGGAGCTCCAAAGTAAACGTCTTGAAATAAATTGTTGATATTAAAATGAAAGAAGTTTACTTCGGAGCTCCCTTGATGATAAGTGTCACGCAAATCATCACTTTTAAAACGTATCAGCTGTGCAGTTTTAAATTCTTCTCCTCCTGTTTCAAAATTTTCGAGTCTATTGTTAACTTATTCACTGTGCTTCAAGAATTTGCTTAGGCCAAAACGCCAAAGCTCTGGTTTGGAGGTCGAGGCAAATTTGTCCTTTGAAGATTAATATTTCAACGCTAAAAGCAACAGTATCCACAAACAAGGTATCAGTGTTCAAGTTGACTATAGAGGTATGTTTTAAAAATGTTTTCGGTTTGATTCACGCTAAATTCTCATCGCTAGGGTCGACCAAATCTGTATACTTTTTTTTGGGACACCCGGTAGTTTAAAAAAAGTGTTGATTTTGTCATTTCCGAGTCAAAGTTGAAGTATCGCCACCTATTCCAGTCAATGCTTTTGAAGATTTGACACAAAGCTGTACACAGAATTGAAAAGTAGCAGATATTGTTCTTTTAACAATCAGTAGATTTCCATACTCAGCATCAAATCAATATCTATCTTAAAACTAGACTGATTAAGTGTGTTTCAGTTCTCCATATTGAATTGAATGGTTTTGGCCTTAAACTGAGCGTCATGACAATAGAGCTTCAAAATAGGAACTACTTAGGCCATCTCTGCGCAGATCGGTGCAGAGCCAAACAGATTACTACTTTCTTAATAAGGTTAGACCGCGTGCCTATTCTTAGCGATTGATTGGCTGATTAGATCAAAATTGACAGTGAGGTCACGTTCGATTTTTCTATGAGACACTTGATTTTATTCAGATGTTTCGTCCGATTTTAATTCCTGTTTAGATTTTGTTTGGTCGTGAGTTCTTATATGAGTTGTCAGATTGCATGGAGATATAAATGGTTGATTGGAATGAATACACGGTTTCCGTCGTAAGTTCATGTTAAAGCTACAACTGGAAAAAGGTGGTGATTATTTCACTCTTAACGAGAAAGGTGTGATTAGAAAACATTTTTCCAAGTTGCTTTTTTAAGGGTATTTGAAGCGTAAAGTGATCATGCGAGATCTCAAAAGATAGCCAAGACTCTCAACCAAACAGCGATATGAAGCATCTGTCAATAAATTAGATTTCAGAAAGCTGAGTGCAATCAAGCTATTGGAATTTTTTAGGTCATCCTGCAGAAAGAAAAGACTTTTTAATTGTCATGACCTTATCTTCTGAACAGTGAGCACAGGAAAGTGTTTTTTATCAAAATGTGATTGATTCTGCCACAGTTGCCGAGCTTTACCAGTAAGAGAAAAACGGACGGAATCTTACATTTTTATTTGATGCTGTTGTGTTTAAGCCCCGGCTAAACGATACAAATATTTCACTGAACTTGTCGCAACTCTGATTGTAAATGAAATCTGCCGAGGCTTGTCCCACCATCGCGCCCAACATCAAAGAGGCCAACGTTCGAAATCTTGAATTTCGAATTATTGAGGAATCTCGAACATTGGCCTTATTGATGTTGGGCACTATGGTGGGACGAGCTTCAGAATATTTCAAACAGCCGAGGAGATGAGAATTATTTGGCGTCCGTTTTAAATAATTTCACGGAGGAAAGCAGACAAAATGTCTTCTGTACGAAGTTTAAGAGTTAGGAAACATTTTGATGCAAAGAACTGGGCATTTGATGCAAAATTCCTCGAGATTCAGCAAGGAAAAAACTGTTGTTAAATTTAGGCAGGTAAATAAGCTTCGCTCCTTGCTATTTTTAATATTACAGTTTACTGTACTGTTACTTTACTGTACAACTGTACACAATGCAGTACACAAGCTATAATGTTGCATTATTGCAGTACAAAAACAGCAACAGAGTTGTCATATTGAACTGAATAGCCTATGGTTTCATAGCGGCAAGCGGCAGGAAGAGTCCATGAGTAGAGATTTGATGTAAACATTAATCCTCCATATAATATGCGATTGGCCCTCCTGTGCTGAAACCAGAGGTTTTGAAGAAGAGCCTAGCCATTATTTGATATTACACAGACATTTTGCAAATGAACTCCGAAATTTTATTTTTAGTTATTATTTTTGAAGAAAATGTTATACTTTGAGATGCTTCAATTGTTCTTGAAATTATTTCCATTTTGAAGAATCAGTCCTGCCATTACAGTACATTGCAATCATTATAGGTATCAAAGTAGAGGAAAAGGAGCACCTGCAAGCTTATTTTGGAGATGTGGTGAGAGTTAATTATTCTCAACCCATTTTTATTCAATTCATTTAATTAGGGTCGTGGTCATGTGTCTATAATTCTTTTCAAAGGCAAAAAAAGAAATTAAATCTTAAAGTTCCTTTGGAAATGCCCATGATATCAAATCATGGCTAGGCCATTTTTCAAAACCTCTGGTTTCAGATGCACTGTAAATTTTTACTTTGCGAACTCGTATCTCCGGTATTTGGTGAACAATTTTTAAATGCAAGGTACATGCATTTAAGTTGAAGATTAAAACATTTAGCTAAACAATCGGAAAGTCGCGATATCTTATCGCTTTATTCCTTTGTCTAGTCAAAAGAGGGTCCTTTTTTGAGACACCTGGTAGATGAACGGAATTTTATATAGGCTGTTTGTTTCTATTATGCGGCTATTCAAGCAATATAACTTTATAACTATATAGCCACAGGGGGTCCAGGGTTGTCCACTAGCGAGTGCCCTAGTTTTAATGTCTTTGGTTCCCTGTGATACGGATTATGAAAAACAATATCTATCTAATTGGATACAGATTATCCAATCTTTTGTAATGCGAGGTCTTCGTTCTCATTGGTTGTGGTTTGAACTTGCCGTTTTTTTCAAATCCCGCTTCTTGTAACGGACGTAACAAAAGAAAGAAGAAAATGAGAAGGGATTAACCTTCAAGTGATCTGTGAAGCAGGGTAAAGTGTTCGCTACTGATTCAGGGGATTCCCAAGGTGATATGAAATAAGACATAAGGTCAAAGATATGGTGAGTGCCCTGTCCAAATTTTGTTGCTGACGTATTTCTAGGCCAACTCTTAGTGGATACAGTTTGGGAAACAGTTGTCTTTAATAATCAAAAGATTGCAGATATAGTTTCTCTGAAATAGGGTTCCTCAATATTTTGCCCAATTCTTATATCAAAAGCAGCAGAGTTTCTTATTTTTTCAGGAAATTGAATTTCATAACTTATCAAAATTCATGGAGGACCGCTTCTTGAACCAAGAATTGCAAGAAAGAACAAAATCATAAAGAAAATGAATGCTTACTATTATTTGGGTTGATAATACACTTTCTGTTCAAAACACACTTTCTGTTCTGTTCATAACGTCAATCCACCCTAATTAATCCGTGTCCCCTGAAGCATCTGTACCAGTAGCAAATTACCTGACCTCGTTTAACCCTAATCCATATGGGGGGGGTGGAATCCACCCCCCTCGAGGTTTTTCTTGCAGCGTTTTTCAACGACATCAGCTATGTCCCCCCAACCTCCCTGACTTTTATCAATTATCTATTAGCTACATTTTGATGAAAAAAAATTTGAACAATAGACCTCACAGGTCACGTGACATGCCCATATTTGGAAGCAGGTAACAGCAAAATCATTGTTTTTGATGATTTCAAGGGCAAGATTTGATCAAATTATGAAGTATTATATATCAAACGAATCAGCAAACAAAGGGCTTTAATTTGATACCAGAATTTCTGGAATTTGATGACGTCAGAATTTTTTATTATGACGTCATTTTGGCCGCCATTTTGGCCTAATTAGCAAATTTTTGAATTTTGTCCAACTTTTTCAATTAAAAACACTCCAATGATGCATTTGTGATGGATTATCACCAATTTGCCGCTTCTTTTTGTTTATTTTTACATGGAACAAGTTTATAGCATAAATTACGTCATCAGAATTGAATAATTTCTACCAAAATAACATTCCAAAATCGCTATTTACAATAAAATAACATTTTTCAGCAAGTATTCTGACTAACTAGACCAAAAACCGCATAAATTTCCTGCAAAATCTTCAGTAAACTCAAATTTAAGTTGAGAACCTGATTTTCGTCAATTTTCAACTTTATGACGTCACTGTGACGTCATAGGGCGTGGCAACCACACCCAAATTGTGCTATATGTTACAAATTACTTGCTCTATAACTGTGCCAAGTTATATTGCATTCTGGTTAGTCTAAAGCTGTTTTCAGAGGGGGGGGGTGGAATCCACCCCCCCCATAAATGGTAGCTTGAAAAAAGCCCATATGGATTAGGGTTAATTTGCTCAGATGATAACAAATATATACCGAGGTAAACAAGCGTAAGTTAAATATCGAGAAAATCTATTAAAGCTATAGAAAAGAAGATCTTTAAAAACAGAAAAACTTTCTATACCTGCTCTATAGATTCTAGCCACATCTGCAGCAGACATCCAGTCATACCATATTGCAAGATCGTCCATAAATGCTTCGGCAA
Organism: Aurelia aurita; assembly: GCA_004194415.1. Classification (NCBI taxonomy): domain Eukaryota; kingdom Metazoa; phylum Cnidaria; class Scyphozoa; order Semaeostomeae; family Ulmaridae; genus Aurelia; species Aurelia aurita. The sequence goes on from REGM01000303.1 coordinate 18,164, forward strand.
ATGGAGTCGATTGATATCCAATATAGATAAAGGTGTCTCGACTTTCTACAGGTATTCCCCCAACATTTGTTGTCTAAAAAGTGAAAAAGCAAAGTCAACATGGTAATTTTCAGACAGGCCCGAAAAGATCTATATTGATTGAAAAACAGCTTGTAAGTTTCCAAAGATAGAGCAAGACTGACAATGGGAGATCTCATAGGAATACATAGGAAGTTAAGAAGTTTTAATTAGTGACACGTATCCATTGATGCTTGTATAATCCTAGTATTACTTAAATCATTTGAAAACATTCGTCTCCCATATGACGCAGGGAACTGACAAGACTGCACACACATGAGGGCATTCTATCAGAGCAAAATAAACAGAAAACGACAACTTTCACAAAAATAGCAAAAGCCTTTGTCATATTGGAAAACTGCACCTTTTGTGTTAGAAAATCTCCCCTTCAATCTATTCTCAGAGCGGTGCAATCTATTCTCAAAGGTATCAATTCGCTGCGTCATATGGGGGACCTGAGCCTTGCACAAATATTGGTTTTACGCAATTTTTCCTAGGTGTTTGAAACAACAAAACTTGGACTGGAAAGTTCGCTGCAGAGGCTATGAAATTTGATCACATTTTGTCAAAATTAACAATGATAAAACGATGGAAAGAAGTGGGATTTGTCTTGATCATATTGGTAAATAGATCTGCTGCCTAAGTACAGCGAAAGAAATTGATTTAATGCCGATTATTGGGATTCTGCTGCGGATGAAGGTAGACCCTTTACCCTCCCTGGTAGCATATAGCAATAACGCGTCAAGGATTTTGATATTTTACCATATCAAATATTTTTAGGTTATTTCTTGATATAATTCACGTAATATGTGAAATTCTGGAAGCTATATCTTATTAGTAGCGTTTCCGAAAAATATTTGAACATAGGCCAATATTTAATGGGATGAAATTCGATGTAATTCCCTGATGATATTTTAACTAAATGAAGAAGAACAAATATGGAGTGGGGCCTGTAGAATCGATTCGTGATAGAACCAGTTCTGTATATTAATTAGTTTTTTTTTCATTTTATTTTCGTAAAGGTACTCACAAAGTTTTCTCAAAAAACTTTATTTTCGGTCATGTTTTTTTTATATAATTTCCATAAAAATTTACAAGACAAATTACTGCTAGTATAAACTACAATCTAATTTACAAAAACTTCAGGAACGATACTCCAGAGAGTAAAATACTATGACTACCCCAGGGCTGTTACATAGAAAGAGTTACATGAAATAGGACTTTACAAAATGGGACTTTACGAAAAAGGACTTGGACTTGGTGGTAGAGTGTGGTATAAAATTTAAATAATCTCAAGTAAATCGTCCTGTTTTGTGGATGTACTGCAGAGTCAGCTTGAGTATATCTCAATTATCCCCATATAATAAGAGTTGCGTCAGAACCTCGTTTGAAAGATTATTGTATCCAAATTGTGTAATTATTTCAAACACTCCAGAGAGAAGGTTTCGATGTTGAATTCCAAAAACCGGTTAAAGCAACAAAAAGTGTTCCGTAGTCTCAATACCATCGTTCGCAAGGCACATTGGATTTATGGTATCCCTAAAATTGTGCTTGAATTTATAAAAGTTTAATTTGCTGAGACCAGCCCTAAGTTGAGTAAGATATGATAAACCTAAGGGGTCACGAATCCCAAAGACAGATTTTGCTGGAGGGAGAATTGTGGCTAGCAGCTTTGTCTTAAAAACAGCTACAGATGGTGCAAAAAATAATCTCTGGACCTAGTTCATGCCATTCAGATAGACAATCAGGGTAGAAGCTTGATTTTAATTGTTTTGTTCTTGCCTTTATTCATCCGATGGCATCCTGCTTGCGAAGAGAGTATTGCGATTGCTGAATTTCAGGAATTGGATCCATTGTATATTCAGGGGTTGGATTATTTATAATTTTGTACAACAGCGTAAGACGTCTACTCCAGCTACGGGAATTAGCGATTCCCAGCCAAGCTCTGCATACAGCTTATCTCGGGATGTTCCTCTCCATGTTCCCGTTACAGTAGGGCAGCAGAATACTGAACGGACTCTAACTTTTCCATTAAATTTGGTAAATGAAATTTTGACTGAAGTCACATACCTTCGCCGAAATATGGTAGATAACATCCCCATATTCAAGATGGGTCGCACATAGAGCTTATATAATACATTTAGAGTATGCCTGGGCAGATACTTGGAGAGATATTTCAGCAAACCAACACTCTTTCTTGTTTTAGAGATAGCTGATTTAATTTTCATGTACTTTCAACACTGGTATATTGTTAAAATGAATTTCTGGATGGTTAATTTTATTTATTTTCGAAAATATTAATTCAACGGCTTGCTTTTGCAAATCAGGAATAAATGACATCTTCCAGTTATGAGCCCACCGTCTTTACAACTCCAAATCATAGTTCATGTCATTAGCAGCTGTATTTGGATCTTGAACTACTGTGAACAACAATGTGTCATCAGCAAAAAGTTTAACATTGCATTCCAAGTCTGCAGTTAGATCATAAATATAAACAAGGAAAAACAAGGGTTCTAAAATAGAACCCTGGGATACTCCTGCTTAAATATCTCCCCAATTAGAACTCTGTCCATTCAGAACAGCTCGCTGTTTTCGATCATTAAGAGAACTTTCGATGAGAGAAAGAAGTTTTCCTGTGACACCACATAGTTTAAATTTATAAATTAGACCATCATGCCATACCCTTTCAAAAGCTTTAGAAATATCACGATACACAGAGTGAACATCAAGAGGAGGATTGCAATCGAATACTTCGAAAATCGTGTGCGTTATGGAGATTAGTTGGTTGACTGTTGAGTAAGATAAGGCTCAAATCCTTACTGGTTGCCAGAGCACGCGGCAATGACATCGCCGCTTTCTAGTCCCTTGAAACAAAATTGGCTGTTCGAGATGAATTTTCTAGTACCCTCACAAAAAAGTGAAATGAATGCTTTATTACTGCAGTTATTCGCAATGTTTTTTGATAAATCAGTCGCAGTAGGGTGGCCCACAACGGCCACGGCACAATCTTTCTTCACGGCACATTTATATATACTCACGGTACACTTATATATTTCCACGCACAGTTATTTATTTCTCACGACAAACTTTTATATGGCATAACGGAATAACCAGACCCAGGACCAGTAGGACCGGACCCTAACGGACCAGGGCATACAGTATCACTGTTTCTTTTTGGTCGAGGGAACCTTTACTACAATGAACCAGTTATTGTTAAAATTACAATTTTTAAGTAAAGTAAAAGTTAAAAGTAAAGAAATCTCTTGAGTAATGATAATATAATATGATTGTCCCTTGAGAATGTCTTCCTCTCGGTTTCTAACAATAATAATCACGAGGCATATCAGCTTTGTATGTCGAGGGCCAACATGCTTCTGCCTTCCCTAGAATCGTTAGCTCTTCTCTACTGGAAGCTCTGGTTTGGGTCTAAGAGGAAATTTTACACTTACTGATTTATTGCTCTGCAACCAAGCTACCGAAAATTATCAGAAAAATATGAAAATTTAATTCATCCATTGGGGATTGAAATGAATTGAAATGAATCATCCAGAAATTCGCTTTAATAACATTCCAGTGATGAAAGTAGATGAACATAAACATCTAGGAATTATCCTGGACTCAAAGCTTTCTTTTTCCGCTCATATCAAAGCAGCTATCTCTAAAACAAGAAAGGGCATTGGTCTGCTGAAATATCTCTCCAAGTACCTACCCAGACATACCCTTAACGAACTATTCAAACTCTATGTGCGACCCCATCTGGAATACGGGGATGTTATCTACCATATTCCTGCCAAAGTATGTGAATTTAGCGGTAATNGCTTGCTTTGTCGGTTAAAATAGCCCGATTTTGAAAATCCGTATTCTTGGCCAAAAATGTAAGGCTATAGGCTTTGATATTTCTGTAAAGTCGACTGATTTTGAAAATTATTATTTTGACCAAAAAGTAAGGCTATAGGCTTACCTTTTTCGTTTAAATTGGCTGTTCATAAAATGGACCAAAATGTAAGGCAATAGGCTTACCTTTTTCGCTAAAATTGGCTGTTCATGAAATGGACCAAAAAGTAAGGTTATAGGCTTATCTTTTTCGCTAAAATTAGCTGTTCATAAAATGGACCAAAATGTAAGGCTATAGGCTTAGCTTTTTCTTTAAAATAGCCCAATTTTGCAGTCCTAGTGTTGTAAAAGAAGTAAGGATATAGGCTTTGCTGTTCAGTAAAATAGGTTAACTTTGCAGATCTGAATTTTATAAAAAAAAAGGCTATAGGCAGTGATTTTTCGGTTAAATAGGCCGATTTTGAAAATCATCATTTTCGGCCAAAAAGTAATGCTATAGGCTTTGATATTCCGTAAATATAATAAATATAGGCTTTGGATATAATGATCTTTCAAATGAGGTTTTGATGCAACTTTTATTATATGGTGATAAAGATCTTCCAAATGACCTCAACAGAAATATACTCGAGTTGACTCTACATTACATCCACACAACTGGTCGATTCGATTAAGGTCACCGTACACCTAGATAAAGTCACTCAACCACCAAGTCCATTTTCGTAAAGTCTCTTGTCGCAGAGTCCCGTCCATCTATCCTTTTGTACGCCCGTTTCGCATTTGATGTTAGGCTTATATAGTGTAATTGATTATCCATCTCGTCTACACGACCCAAGCGATGAGGACCCTAGGCGGGGAACAGTGACGGGAACGATTGTTGTTGTTGTTGTTCTCACGGCAGGGGTTCTTGATTGTTCAACATTATTATTTATGTTGGCCTGACGTCCAATGTGAAACCGGCTCAAGTATTTAATTGTAAATAAAAGTCTTTATATTTAGTATTTTGTATTGTATAATTAGTTGTATTTTAGGTTTATGTTTAATCCCAGGGGGTAGTCATGATATTTTGCTCCTCCTGGTACGGTCCTTGTAGTGCAGTATAGTAGATTGTAAGTAGCGTCTTACGTAAATTCTGTTGTTGTAAATTTTTAAATTGAATAGAAAAAAAAAAAAAAAATCCATTGGGGGTTAACACACAAATAGCTTTAGGGTGATTTGACAAAAAATATTGGCATTAGAATTTTTCAAACTTGTATACAGTTTTTTGGGACACCCGGTATCTTCTCATACCAATATCGGGAAGCTTCATTCAGGCAGTATACAGCTTTGTTTAGCTTCCACATACCTTGGGTCTTTGCTTCGTTTGGAGGTTGCAAAAAATTGTCTCTCTTCAACTCATTCTCTTGAAGGCATTCGGTATTGATATCTAAAACTTTGCATTCCCATTCTTTACATGCCACATCAGCTCTCTTGAGCTGCCTTAGTATGACCTGAGTCAACAAATAAAAATATCTATGTATGTATGTATGTCTGTACATGCTATGATAGCCAGGCCTACTGTAATGAACTCTTTGGAACATGTTGGAGAATCTGGTTTCTGATTCTTCACATCTGCGTCTTCAAAACCTGTTGCTACTAGTCTTGCTTTGATCGTTTGACTCCCACTCACATCTTTAATTGTGATGATCCATCTACATGTCACATGGGGTTGATTTTCATTTGGTACTTCTGTGAAGACATTAATTCGTTCCTAGCTCTCTGATTCTTGTTCTTTTGCCATAGCAACAGACACTTCATCCAAATTAGTAGATAAAAGCACTTCCGCGGCTACTGGAGACCATTCTGAGATATCTCTTTCAAAATCATAGTATTTAATCTCTCCTGTTTCTTTGTTTTTAACGTTCGAACAGTTCCTATATTTTCCTGCAGCCTTGCCAGCTTTACTACGAATTACACCTCTCCTCCATTCTATGCCATCTCTAACCATAACAGTAATTTTACTTTTGGCAATAGAACATTTAGAATCTTCTCGTTATTCAATTTAGTATTTTCTTTCATCAGTCCAGGATTACTTGTTTTGCAAGCTGCATGCCCAGTTTCTAGAATTCCACTTGGTTTTTGTACTACTTCAAAGACTTCTGGCATATTACTTTCTGACAATTCATAAGGTAGATCAGGACCTTCTCACAATTCACAATGCCCATCTTGAGGTCTCATATTCATTTCATCATCTTGATGCTCTTTTTCTTTTGTATCAACATGTGTTAGCCTTGAACAGTGAAACCTTACAAGATCATTACCATGTTCAACCCTATCTGGACCCGAGGGGTTTAATTAGCCCCCCCCCTAACATGTTGTCTGTGTAGTTTTGTTTTGCTAATTTCTAGGGGTTATTATTTTTGTGGCTTTTCCTAACTATCTATTTAGCATCTTCCATGCAAATTTCTTCAAGATATCTCATGTAGTTTTGGAAATATAACAATTTTAAGAGAGAGTAGTTTTAATATCATGTTTTGTTTTACGGTTAAACCTCAAACTTGACATAAGTAATTCTTGATAAGTAAAAGATATTCTTGACATAAGCAAGATAACTGGATGAAACTTTCACTCCAACCATGAATCAAGAAGAGAATATGGAACAAACTTAATTTTATTATTTTTCTAAGGAATGACTTCATTGATGACGTCATATATATAATGAATTTATGTAATAAATATAGGTTTATAAAGTTCATTATTTTTTCAAAAAATTCTGTGTTTATGAGATTTTGGTATTTTATTTGTAAATTATAGTTAAATAAGCATAATATTTCTCTCGAGTGAGATTTTACAGCCAAATTTGTAAAAGTTCTGTTTTTAGCCAAAAACAAAGAAAAGTGAAGACGTCATCGAATATACAACAATTAGAGTAAAATAAATTATAAATTCGGACTTTTCACATCAAATTACTTAGAAAAAGACAATTTTCTTTCTTCTAGCCCTGGTCAATTCGGAGTTCCAAGGAGGGGGGGGGCTAATTTAGCCCACCCCCAGGCTGAGAATGCTTAGAAAAGCCCGGTCCAGATAGGGTTAACTGATATCTGTTTTTGATCTTATCCAATGACTTACATGTCCTGCGGACATGTCTAGCCGTGTTTTCTCAAGGCGGTATTTATTCATAAGTAAAACAGTGTGAAAATAGCCGAGAATACCTTTCAGAACTTATTTCCATATTAAGTCCACCCCACTTTTTTAGGGCCGGCAACGCCCCTGCTTGGAATGCCTCACACGAGCAACTGACTACCTTAAAAACACATCAATGAGATGAAGAATCCATGTTCCTTGCTTGTAAGTTATCAAATCCATTGCAACTGTATTGTTAGAATCTGAAGGTAATGGAAGCCCAACCACCGGTCATGGAGGTGCTCGTTTGTAGATCTTGCAAATCTGGCAATTTTCTGTAACTTGATCAACTGCATTGAGGATCTCTACATCTTCCTTCCATATTTCTGAAGCTTTAATCAGACGTTTCAGTCTATCTGCTCTGCAATGGCAAAATTGCTTATGTAATTTCAAAGCAACTTTCTCTCTGTCATCTTTTGTGCTGATATTTCTAGCAAGCAAACAAAACTCATGATAAATTGCTCATTTTTCAATGATTTGCCTGGCCTTTGTGATTGGTATTGCATAATGACCTGGTGATGTTTTTAGAAGATGATGTTTGTGATGTTTTTCCCCTAAATGTTAGGATTTCTAAAAAAAAATTTGTCTTTGGAAAGCGTTACAAACAGTTGTTATTGCAAAACTATTAGAGACTCAAAATCTATTGGTATCCAAACCTCTTACTGGTTCTTTCTCCTTAATTTATCCCTCACTTTCCCCTACCCTGCCTGTCATTATATTTATTCGTGGATTATCTTAACTTTTGTAGCCATAGCATTCTTGCAATTTGAATTAAATCTATTTTATGTATCTTACATGTATAACACAAGCTTTCTCGGTCGTTAAACCACGTCACAGAGGGCATATGGCTCGAAAGCTCTTCCAGAGTTCTTTTCATATGTCCTCTTCAGCAAAAACGTTCTTAGATGCTTCCTTAATATAGATTATGTCGAAAGTACTGTTCCGTAGTATTAGTAGCATCACCTAAAGTATTTTACATCGTAGTTTTAGCTGAGAATATACATGAAATTGAAATTGAAATTGAGAAGAGTTTGTTCATCTCCAAAAATGATCACCCTGTCTTGATCAAAATCAAGCACTGTGTTAGCTTTCTTCATTGCATCCTTCGACATTAAGAGAGGAATCTCAGTATCAACTACATTTGATTCTAGCTTTATGTTCTTGTTACTTATTGTCACAGGTAAGCAGCCTTTCTGTTAGAATCAGCTGCATCACCATTCCCAAATTTAATTCTGGCACTGGAAGGCTTTTCTTCTATCATGATGATTTCTTCTTGCATGCTTTGCTTGAAACATTTGAACCAGTTATTACCACATACAGTTTGTGTACAACCACTATCTAACACTCCACAGTTTAATGTTTCTTTAACCCTAATCCATATGGGGCGGGGGGGGGGGGTGGATTCCACCCCCCTCAAGGTTTTATTTGCCGCATTTTTAAACGACATCAGCTATGTCCCCCCAGTCTTCATCTTCATGCATTTTACTATTAGCTACATTTTGATGAAAACAAATTATTATTAGCTCTATTAGCTACATTTTGATGAAAAAAATGTGAACAATAGAACTCACAGGTCAAGTGACATGCCCATATTTGGAAGCATGTAACAGAAAAATCGTTATTTTCGATGATTTTAGTGGCAACAAATTTACTTAAATTATGAAGTATTATATTTCAAACGAATCAGCAAACAAAGGGCTTTAATTTGATACCGGAATTTCTGGAATTTGATGACGTCGGCATTTTTTATTATGACGTCATTTTGGCAGCCATTTTGAGCTATTTAGCAAATTTTTCAAACATTGTCCACCTTTTCCCATTAAAAACACTCCAATGATGCATTTGAGATGGATTATCACCATTTTGCCGCTTCTTTCTGTCTATTTTTTCATGGAACAAATTTATAACATAAATTACGTCGTCAGAATTGAATACTTTCTACCAAAATATCATTCGAAAATTGCTATTTACAATAAAATAACCTTTTTCAGTAAGTATTTTGACAAACTAGACGAAAAACCGCATATAGTTCCTTCAAAAACTTCGTTAAACTCAAATTTAACTTGAGAACCTGATTTTGGCCAATTTTCAACTTTATGACGTCACTGTGACGTCATAGGGCGTGGCAACCACACCCAGATTGTGCTACATGTTGCAAATTACTTGCTCTTTAACTGTGCCAAGTTATACCGAATTCTGGTTGTCTAAGGCTGTTTTCAGAGAGGGTGGGTCGAAAGCACCCCCCATAAATGGTAGCTTGAAAAAAGCCCATTTGGATTAGCGTTAACAAACACTTTCGTTTACACTAACTTGTCACTTGAATCTGAAGGATCTAATTTCCGAACTGAAGAGCCCTTGCTTGTTTTGAATTCAGGTTGGTATCTTCCTCTCCGTTTTGTTCTGCCCCTCTTTCAAAGTGTCACAAATCTCTGCCTCCTCTCCATCTGTTGGAATAATATGCGTCCTCTTCATTTGATGCAACAAACACAGATTCTTGCTTCACATCTGATCTACCAAAACTTGGTGAAACTGTATCTCTAAATATTTTCAACAACTGCTCAATCATTTATCATACTTAAGAGCGGTGAGTGTTGGCTGGCAAAATTTCATTTATTCCACACTAAGATCAGCTGAGCTTGACACCCTATAGGCCACTATTCCACCTGGTAACTCTATACCATGTGCAACCATGTGCAACCAATGTTGTGTGGAGTTTCTCAAATTTGTTTAAATATTCTCTCATATGCATCTTCAAGGGGGTTTGAAATTTTCAAATTCTTGATATGCGAGATAAGCAGATTGATTTGTGTCCTGCAAATAAAATTTATCTAGACTCTCCAAAATTTTCTCCACGCCATCATCCTTGCTAATAGCATCAATATCAAGGTCAATGCAGCTTCTCTTGCCTTCCCTGTCAAGGACAGTTATAAACTTTGGTCTTTTATGCAGGCAGGTCTGTCAAAGCTTGCCATATTTTCAGCTCTTTCTTGCAGTTCTATTGTCCTATAAATCCTTGGAGGGTCATCGAGTTGATGTTTTTCTCAGTAGTCTTATTGTATGATGTTGTTTCCTTTGTTGTATCCACTGTTATTTTAAGTAAACAAATTTTTGTAAACAGTATTGTAATGTAAATTAGGTATTTTCGTATTTATACTCGTTCGGCTGTCCCAGTTTTAGTTAAACTGACGAAGATTTTATCGAAACGTTTTTATCCGAACACTTGTGTTTTTCTATCGTATTTTCTGTTTGTTTCTGATGGTGGTTTTAGTTTAAATAATAAGAATAATAATAATAATAATAATAATAATAATAATAATAATAATAATAATAATAATAATAATAATAATAATAATAATAATAATAATAATAATAATAATAATAATAATAATAATATTAATAATAATAATAATAATAGTAATAATAATAATAATAATAATAATAATAATAATAATAATAATAATAATAATAATAATAATAATAATAATAATAATAATAATAATAATAATAATAATAATA
>REGM01000303.1:30015-42818 GCA_004194415.1 Aurelia aurita
ATAATAATAATGATATAATGATAATGATAATATATTAATTATATTTATTATTATTATTTATTATTTATTATTATTATTATTATTATTATTATTATTATTATTATTATTATTATTATTATTATTATTATTATTATTATTATTATTATTATTATTATTATTATTATACTTAGGCAGTATAATCCAATGTGATGCAACAAAGAATAAGGAAATGAAAGAAATGTTGTCAAAAGAATATTTTAGACGCATAAGGAAGATTTTGAAATTGATTCTTAATGCTGGGAATACGATCCAGGCTATAAATTCCAGGGCTGTTTCTATAATTAGGTATGGGCTGGAATTGTAGACTGGCAAAAAGCAGAATTACAGCAAATGGATAGAAAAACCCGTAAATTTCTTACAATATATAGAAGCATGCACCCCCAAGGAGATGTTGACAGGACCTATTTGAAAAGAAAGAAAGGCGGACGAGGATTAATAAGTGTTGAAGAATGTGTGATGCTTGAGAAGACGAGCCTAGGTTTCTATATCAAAGAAAAGGAAGAGATGCTACTACAAGAGGTTGTGAAAGAAGATATGATGACAGAAAATGAGAATCCCAAAAATGTGAAAGAAAGACTACGAAAAGCACGAGAGGAGAGATATTACAGCAAGCCACTCCACTCGGCATTTTTCAGGGAAACAGAAGAAGTAAGGGACGAGGATAACAGTTGGCTGTGGGTTAAGAAAGGGTGTTTGAAGAAGGAAACAGAAGGGCTTATCATGGCTGCGCCGGATCAAGCAATAAGGACGAATGAGATAAGGCATAAAATTGACAAAGAAGACATTTCGCCGTCATGTAGGTTATGTGGTGAGAGAGATGGAACTGTCAGCCATGTAGTATCAGAATGTAAAGAGTTGGCTCAAAACGAGTACAAAAAGGCAAGGCATGATAAAGTTGCTGCTATGCTTCACTGGAATATGTGTCAAAAATATGGATTTCCCAATACTGCAAAGAGCTACGAACATTTTGTGGATAAAGAAATGGCTGTCTTAGAAAATGAAAAAGTCAAACTATTATGGGACTTTTCCATTCAAACAGAAATAAAAATAGACCATAATAAGCCTGACTTAGTCCTGCTGGATAAGAAAGGAAAATCCAAGAAAGGAAAAACCAAGGAAGCTTTCTGCAATTGCCTGTTTATTTGTTGTTTTTCCCCATCTATTTCAAACACAGTTCCTACATTAGACACAAAATATTTAGTAGGATATACTTTCTTGATTGCTGCCCAGAACTTATCAGGCGTATTTACACTCTCCTTCAGCAAGACTTTATGGTAATTGTTTTTACACTTTTTCACTAAACTGGTTACTTTATTTCATGAGATACGATATGGTTACTCTATTCCATGAGATATCCTCTGAGAACACTGGCGGTGGTGTGCTTCTTGTTGCCATATTGACTTCTTTTTGTCAACTACCCTCTTCTATCAATGTTAAATCTAATTAATCATAGTATATAAACCAAACCTTATTGCTAGCCATTGCTTTTACACACTCCACTCAGACCAACACCACTTCTACAACAACAACAACATTTTACATACAGGGAGTCCCAACTAATTAACATTAACACTTACGATTTGATCGAATATTTTAGGCCCATTTTTCAGGCATTTCACAACCAAGCATTTTTCGTAAATTCGAATTTACCTATATTATCAGTGCTCGTAAAAACAAGGGTAAAATCGCAAAAATACTTCAGTATCTGCTATCAAGCGAAATTCGATTCATTCAAATCCATCCAGTAACTTAGGTAATACGATTTTTGGTGCAGCCGGTACAAAAGAGAGAGAAAATTAATCGTGCAATTTCTTTTAGTTTAATTTAATATAACAAGGCATTTCTTCGAGATTTTGATACTCTGTTTTCCAAAAGTTCCCACAGAATCCTCTCGAAATCGCGTTACTTTTCTCAGTTAAATGGTGAATTTTTAAGAAGAGCGGCTTTTTTCAACGATTTAAAGAGCGTGGTCTCAACAAAATATTCCTCACTTCGCTAGCACTTAGATTTAGTCCCTCCCAAAACTGTATGATATCTGTCCGAACGGTACTGTCAAGGAATTGTCATCATTTGATTTCAACAAATTGTATGTAGAAATAATTAACATTCAAAAACCTTCGTGCGCTGTACAACAAACAATTGTTACAGTTTCCTAGGGGGCGCCAAAATATGTTGTGCCCACCCTGCCAATTTCGAGCCACCATTCCACTGCTACGAGATGCTTAGCAGGAATTTGTTTGCAGGATCTCTTAACATGATTATAGTGTGTGTTTGCTGCTAGTTTAAAATATAACTGAAGCTTAAATAATACTACCATTGCCCTTTCTACTTCTAAGCCATTGAAGTACAACACGATACCATCTGTTTGCTTGTATGTGAACAGCATATGTGACCATGTCTCGTGCAATGACTTGTTGTGAGCATTCCCCCATGATATTTCGACTTTTGTGCTCTGATCTCTCAATGTTACACGGAAGGCATTCTGTTTACATGCATTCATTTCAACTATATAGCCAAATCTGCTATTCACATTGCTCCCAACTTTCACCAGTGCAAACAGCTTTGATTCGCAACCAGAAACTTGAAACTGTTTCTGCCTTCTTTCTAATAGTTTGAACCAAAACGAAAGGGATAATCCGCTATGTGGTGCAAAATTGCAAGCCGGTGGGTACCTAGATGAGCAACAATAATATTACTTTACCGATGATTATGCAGTTTGTTATTAATTCCACAGAGATTTATTCATCTTTCTTGGACAAAGGTAATGTAGCCTTATAGCCTGCAAGCTTACTTTCTTAGCAAAAAAAGATAATGTACAATGAATGGGCCGAATGATTCATTATGATACAACAACAATGCATTAATGTTAAGATATTTTTCTTACAATCGCTGCAAATAAATTCCCATCGCTAGGGTCGACCAAATCTGTATACTTTTTTTTGGGATACCCGGTATTTTAATTTGCTAAGGGGTTAATTTGTGTGTAAAGAATATTAAATGAAATAAGTAAAACATGAAATGTCAAATAGTATTCTAACGCAGCATTATTTACAGGAGGAAGCATTTTTTCCCCATTCAGATTAACTCTGTTAAGCCAACTTGATCTAAACCAGGCTGATTTTAATTTTAATCAATTTAATTAACAATCCTAATTAATTCAATTTGTTGGACTGATTTATTGGAACGGAGCAGCTGCAAAATTTGCTTGATAAGCTACCATGGAAGATCATGTTTCGGTTTGGGTCAAAGAACTACAACAAATTGTGACTTTAATTTTATCATTTAGATTAAAGGATATAAGAAACTTGGCAATTTTCATGAGGAAATATAAAGACTGCTATGCAAAAATGTGCAAAAATGTGTTTTACTTTCATACCAATTAGGGAGGACCTTGAAATGTTTTTTATTCATAAATTGCAATAAGGTCTCTCAGCTAGTTAAATATGAAAAGAAATTTCCATTGTACTTACATGGCACATTGTCCAGCACTATATCCACTATAGGTAAGGCTATTGCCACTTTGTGCTGGCAGAAACACCACGTGAGATTTTCTGTCGGGTACGGGTAGAACCAAGGCGTAACCACTTACGGACATTGTGCGAGCTGTCTCACTTGCAACATCTTTCGGTGGGTGCTGATTGAAGTTGTAATAAATCATTGCTGTGGCTTCAGCAACTAAAAGAGCAGAAGCTCATCACAAATAAAATCAAGAGGGTGGGTGAGTTCCTACCGTTAATAGCAAATAGGTAGCCAAAGCAGTTATTATAAAGCAAAATGCAAAGAGGAACTCTGATGACACTCTTTTTGTACCGGGTGAGCCACACAAATGTATCCAATGTTTGAAAATCGTACTACAAAAACTATAGAACCTATTTGAAAAATCACAACTCTGTTTCCAGACTGTGGGTTTAACTTAATTTTTAGAATGTATTCATTATTCACAATGCATTATCTTAATCGCAAATCAAGAATTCCCGAAAATTTGTTTCTATGCGCTTTAGCTAAAACTATAAGTGAGTGGCTCAAACAGGTCCTAGAATCTGGTGACATGTATAAATATGGTATTATTATTATTAATTCAATCCGCTTTTCAAGCATTAAGATGGTAAAATAATGTTTTTATTATCTCAGGTTCTGCTTTCTAATGATACGGAAAGTGTTGACATGTAATTATGCTCTGCCATCAGGGGGCCATCAGTGGTGGGCATAAAAAAGTCATAATCTACATGATAGTGAATAGCCCATTTTTTGTTTTTGGGCTTTCGCTATCTTCCGATTTTTGAAAGAAATAATTCACGTAATATTATGAAACAAAACTCAAATGTTATATTGAACACTCAGTAAGATGATGGATTTAAAATCTTGCAAATCGGTTGTATTGCTTTTCCTGTACGATTTTTCAATTAGTGGATACATATTTTTTACTTACGTGGTATATCTATATTTTATCAATCATTAATTCTTTATCAATACTCTTCATTAGAATTAAACTTCATCTAATATTTTTGCATTGGCAGCGGACGCAAAATATTACAGCAAAAATACCAGATAGGTAATTAACAGCTATAGCTGCACGAGGACAGGTAGCAACAACTGGTGTAAATTTGAGAGACATACACGCTCAATTCATGTTGTAGAAATATACACGCTTCTGGTTAATTTAAAAACATGCAGAGGTAAAATGTTCAATTTTGCAAAGTTATCGATTTTCTTCTCATGCCATGCAAGGCATTTAAGGTCTCCGAGTCAAGCATCTCGATTTTAGTTTCACTTCCGAGGCTTACAAGCAGTAAAAGTCAATGCTAAAAGACTTATTCTTTCCAAAACAGTTATTTGTATTCATGTACAATTTTGCCATGTATAATTACATGTTGCTAATTACATGTACAAATAGTTCGCAGGCAAAAGCTAAAAATCTAATCTTAAAACAACCGCAGGCTAAAAATGGCTGAGATGCATTAAACAGCTCAATGCGAACTTGCTTTCATAATGGTCCCTCCAGTGGTTTAAAGTCTGTCTCAAATTAGATGTCACGTGAAAATGTCCGCGAATAAACACAATTGGAGTGTTTTTCATGAAGGAATGGGTGTTATCGCAAATCTCACGTGACATCTAATTTGGGTAAGACTTTGATAAACAAACTGTATTCAAGGAAAAAAAGAATAAGAAAATAATGATATTTGTTTGCTAAGAAGTCAAAAGTGATTTTAAATGAAAACAAGTTATTTTTAGTTGTTTCTGTACTTTCCTACGTTGAATAAGAATTCCCGCAGGGTTCATGGTTGTCTTCAATCAGACCTTCCCGGTTAATGTTTAAGAAACGAAATTTTATAAAATGACATAAGGCTGTATCTATTTGTCAACTTGAGCTTTGCAGTTGCTAAATATTTCATGACACTAAAATAGTCCCAAACATTATGTAGACCTAAAATGTTTTTGGCGATAGAACTGGCATTTTATTGCAAAATACTGCAAACTAGGTATCAGTCAATAGTGCTAAATCAGTGGAGCTTGCATCTTGCAAGTTCAATGAAATTTTGATGACTCAAGGGGTGTTTATTCCCTTGGAAATTAGTTGAGGTTTTTTGTTTCTAATTTTGCAAACCAAATTTTGCATTTTACAAACACTTGATGACTTCTGATTAGAAATCTATAAGGAGAATACGAGAAGAGGTGTTCTTTCTGAGAATGTGAGATCTGGAAAATACTCTGGTTGAGCTTCTATCTGTCAGATTTCATCAAGAATGTATAGAAACAAAGAACTGACCATAGTTCAATCTATGACACGCAATGACTAAACCAGTCATTCTATCTAAAACATAGAATTACTATTCCAAAGTTCGTATTACTATTCCAAAGTCCTGCACTTTTGGATGACTCTTAAAAGGAATGACAAATTAGTGAAACAAACAAATTCTTAAAATTCACAAGGGACTAAACTCCTTTAAGTTACCAAAATTTCATAACTATTGCAAGATTCAAATTTCACACGCTAGATGTTTTGAATGATAACTGGTTGGCAATATTATGCGTTAAAATGACAGTTCTATGTAACTATTTCGGTGGAGTGCACCGGATCGTTGTAGAATATTCCTTCTGCAGTCTTGAGCTCGACCGTTATATCGTATGCACCTTAAATCATTTTTGATTTATTTAAGGTTAATTTACAATAGACCATTTCGACAATTAGAATCGGAGACTGGGGAGAGCGGTTTGTTCTGGTAAATGGCGGATGCAGTTCTGGCAAATGGCTGCCACGGAGCTTTTATAAATGATAAATTTCCCTCTACAGAACTCTTAGCTTTAAATTCACAGTTAAAAAAGAGAAATTATGACTTAAAAAATAGCCGAAAAGGTGCCCCATCACCAATTAGCCTCGTAACTAAGGGGAGACTGAATCTCCAACCGAGACCTCAAAGTGTTGATTCCTCAAAGCCATGGACTGCATTTGAAGAATCATGAATGAAAATAGAATACAGGGTGAGTGANAATCGGAGACTGGGGAGAGCGGTTTGTTCTGGTAAATGGCGGATGCAGTTCTGGCAAATGGCTGCCACGGAGCTTTTATAAATGATAAATTTCCCTCTACAGAACTCTTAGCTTTAAATTCACAGTTAAAAAAGAGAAATTAAGACTTAAAAAATAACGGAAAAGGTGCCCCATCACCAATAAGCCTCGTAACTAAAGGGAGACTGAATCTCCAACCCCGACCTCAAATCAAATTGCTTTGGCGGGAAAATATTTGTGATTCGTCATCTCCGTTTATCGAAGCGAGATAATACAAATGTTTTGATAAGTTTCGAGAAGAAAACTTGGAATTACTTCACTCTCTATGAGTTGTGCACACTGGCAGGGATACAATAATTCAGAATTATGGCGAAAGATTGCTTTGGCTGCAGTAATTTGGCGCAGCGAAGTCAATGCAGTTCTTTTTCGTTAAAAATTGTGCCTTGCTTGGTGGAAAGAACTTTGATTTTAGATTTTAACTGACTTTGAAGGACAAGGCAAGGGCTTTAAAGCAAGAAGAATTGACGAGGAGCTTACTGTAAACCCAGAAGAAACTACTGTCCAGAGCATGTAAGTCGCATCTCATCTTCTTCATTAGCAGAGAGATCAGTTTAACATTAAAAGACTCATTTCAACGAACGCCATCAAAATCTAAAATTGTTTGGGTTGTTGCACTTTGTTGTTTTCTTTTGAGTATCCATCAACGACAATGACTTATTCCAGAAAACATTGCAAGACTTGCAAGAAGACATGCTTATTTACTATAAATGAACTCTTGTAACTTACCTGCAATGAGTTTATGAGATTGCTAGATTTGTCCAAAATCCTCCTCTCTCCATGATGTCCTCTTTGTTTGATGAAAACCATTAAACTTTCGTAATAAAATAGCTGATACTTAGCCAAAAACAATCATACGCCACAGTTCTGAATTATCGTATCCCATCCAGTTTGCACAACTCACAGAGAGTGAAGTAATTCCAAGTTTTCTTCTCGAAACTTATCAAAACAATTGTTTTATCTCGCTTCGATAAACGGAGATGACGAATCACCAATATTTTCCCGCCAAAGCAATTTGATTTGACGTCTCGGTTGGAGATTCAGTCTCCCTTTAGTTACGAGGCTTATTGGTGATGGGGCACCTTTTTGGTTAGTTTTTAAGTCTTAATTTCTCTATTTTAACTGTAAATTTAAAACTAACAGTTTTGTACAGGGAAATTTATCATTTATAAAAGCTCCGTGGCAGCCATTTACCAGATCTGTATCCGCCATTTACAAGAACAAACCGCTCTCCCCAGTCTCCGATTCTAATGGTCAAAATGGTCTATTGTTGTTTTTTCGTTGTTCTTTTCGTATGGTTTTCTAGTGGCGTTTGTTTGTTTCATGTAACGGACATGGACTAGTCATGCTATTTTTCTCCCAATGGTATCACCCCTGCAGTGTGGTATAGCTTTGTAGTAATTAGAAGGGTAGAGTAAGCTGTAATATGCAATGAAATATTTTATCTCAATATACAAAATGAATATCTGCATATGTCTTTTAGACAAGTCTTGATTCGTTTGTTGAGCTGGGCAGGTGACATTTAAAACCTTTTGAATAAATTTTGAAACATTTGGTCTCGGATAGAGTTAGGTTTCAGAACACAAGGCATGATCAATCTTTGAAGTTAATTTTAAACTAGAGGGAGCGCGCCCTAAATGGTCGGCTTTCAAAACAAAATGAATATAAAAATAACAAAATGCGCTAGGAATTGGCAAATCACGATAAAAATGTTCACAATCTCTTTCTCATAGCTGACCTTAAATGTAACGACTGTCCACTTGTTTGTATTGGTAAATTTTCAGCTCAAACGCAAGTCGGTCTGAACAGTCAAATCTTTGGCATGCCTAATTTGGACGTACCCCAAATTCATAGCGACGCCTTCGCAGTAACCTTCGTGGACTTATCGCATCGCAGGAAACCTGATCAGGATTATAAACTGTGAGTACAGGGGGGGGGGTCGAATAAGGAGATCTACTGATTTTTTTTTTTGGAAATCTAGTAAATGGAGGAGGGTTATTGCAGGGATTTTGAAGTAATACAGTTAGATTTCTAAATATTGATAGACAAAATGATGAAATAGACTACAAGGGGAAGTTAGTTCGTGAGTAAAACCCATCACAAATGAAATCAAGCGGTAATTGACAACGAATCATCATCATCATCATCATCAATTATTTATTTAACGTAGGCTGAATAAATGGTAGCTGAATTAAAGCTAATTAAGGCCTACTAAACTAAAATTACAGAAAAATTTACAATTTCTGGAAATAAATGGTTAAAAGTGTTTTTCTTACAATATATACAAGTTAAAAGCACATTAAGACATCTATCCTGTTAGAAACCAACTTTTGGGATATATACTTTGCAGAGCCTACAGTTGCATTCATCACCATTCCAACATTTAATTTGTTTTTTAAAAATAGGAAGGGTGTTTGCTTGTTTTATTTCTTGTGATAAAAATTGCAATAGTTTATTTCTAAGGTACGTTATCGACTCAACCCCAAAGAACGTGGTTCGTAGCTTTGGCAGTTTAGTGTCATTGCCATGCCTTAGATTGTAGCTAATGTTTCGCTGCATACAAATATCCTTCATTAATGGTGAATTTAAATTGCATTTTGTTTTATAGACTTCAGTCATAAGCAACTGTAGGTTTTTTACATGGATTGGCACCGATTTAGTCTGCTCCAAGAGAGAACCAAAATCATTTCCGTAATCTTTGTATTCCATTCGCAATGCCCTTTCGTGAACACGATTTATCCTACGGTCCAAAGTTCTATCATAGAACATCCAAACAAGTAGACAGTAGCTAAAATGAGATAAAACAAACGCCCTCATTAACTGCTGTAGTTTTTCAGTGTCTATGTAGCATGATATCCGAGCAAGAGCATGGGGTTTTTGGCCAGCCTTTTTACAAAGAGCCTTGACATGTTGTTTGAAGGAAAGTGATTGATCAAAAGTTATCCCGAGAAGATTCTCTTCTTTAATTTCTTTCACACAGGCCTCGCCTATTTTGATTGCTGTTTCATTATTTCCTTTTGCTCCAAAAATCATTAAGTGGTATTTGTCTTCATTTAGTTTCACAAAATTGTTTGGAAGCCATTCAGTTATTTTAAGGGCATCATTCTCTAAATGCATAATGACATTTTCGATATTAGGACCACACGCATAAATAGTCGTGTCGTCTGCATAATTACAGATTTCGGTTTCCTCCAGGAACAGAAAGAGGTCATTCAGGTATATGTTAAACAAAAGGGGTCCTAAGACTGAACCTTGCGGTACTCCCAGGACGGTTTCTGTCCATGCGCTGAATGAACCATTTACCTTCGCCCTCTGCTTCCTGTCAGTGAGATAGCTATGGATAAACAGCAAAGCAGATCTACTGAAGCCATATGCATTCAATTTTGCAATCAATAATTCGTGATGTAGACAATCGAATGTCTTCGAAAGGTCCGTCAAAACAGCCCTTGCGACGCCCCCATTGTCCATTGTCTTCTTACAGGCTTTCACTAGACGTAGAAATCATTTGTGCTTTATTTGTGCTTTATTTCAAATCCTGAGGCAAAACGAAGAAAACAAATATGGTGCTTGGAAAACAGAAAGGAAAAACAAAGCTGTTCACAGGTATCCGTTTCAAGTAAGTGTTTTTAAAACGTCCTTCACGAAAAAGCTGGGCAGTACAAAACAAAAGCAACAAGACATGGCAGCAGCAAATATTTTTCGCGCGCTTTCCTACGAAAACTAGCCCCAAACTCCTTTTAAAAACAAATTTTTGCAGCGCGGTCAGATATGATGAAAATTTTAAGCCGACCAGGCGCAGCCCCTCTAGAACTACTGATGGCATAGATGGCATAGATGGTCATGAGCATTCTTGGTTCAAATCCTATTCACAAAACAGACGTCAATTTTGCAAGGTTAATGGCGTGTCCTCAGACTTACAGAGTGTTGACTGCGGTGTACCACAGGGTTCATGTCTTGGTCAACTCCTTTTTCTAATTTATATTAACGATCTCCCAATGTCTCTCCGGAAATGCAATGTGACAATGTATGCTGATGATACTAGCATTTCACATTCTGCGAAAAATATCAGTGATCTGAATGATACATTTAACCGTTATCTCGATCGGTTAAAGGAATAGTTACATGGGAACAAGCTATCATTAAATATCATAAAGACACAGGCGATGGTTGTAGGTTCTCGACCAAACATAAAAAAGATTGCTGACAATAAAGTAGAGACTCCATCATTTGCTATTGATGGCGCTGAAATTGACATCGTTAAAAATGTAAAATATTTAGGAGTCCAACATGATGATAACCTCGCTTGGGATCAGCAGACGAAATTATTATGTAGTAAAATATCTCGTGCTCTAGGATTTTTGAAATATGCTAAAAAATTTGTACTTAAAGATACTTTAATCAAAATATATCATGGCATCGTAGAGCCACATTTCCGCTACTGCTGTTCTGTTTGGGGAGGCTGCGGTGAAACCAGATTGCAAACTTTACAAAAACTGCAAAACAGAGCTGCAACAATTGTCACCAACAACAGCTACGATGCATCTGCCACAAACTTGATCAAGAAACTAAATTGGCCCACAGTTCTTGATATGATAAAAATCGAGACGGCCACTATTGCGTACAAAGCATTATCAAGTCTTGCCCCCGGTTATTATTCAAGCCTATTCAAGAAAAATTCTGCGCGTGATATAAATATGAATTTGCGCAATGCCACTGCCGATGTCCTTGTTCCAAGGATGAACACTTGCAGTGGACAGAAAGGTATATCTTTTCGGGGCGCAAAGACTTGGAATAATTTCCCTTTGGATGACAAACAAGCACCCTCCCTTGGCATTTTTAAAAGTAGGCTGAAGAGCAATTTGCCTTTCTCAGCCTAACTCTATTTATTTTTTCGATTATTATATTGACTTTAAATTTGTTTACTTTATGTATGAAATAACATTGTAACTAGGTATTTTAGGATTTTCTTTTTGTTTAGTTAGTTAGTTAGTTAACAGGGCAAGCTGTAAAGCAGTATTTTTATATTGATGCTTTTACCTTGTATAAAGAATTTAAAATGAAATGAAAATGAAATGAACATAGATAAAAGGAATGAAGATTCAAGTATACTACCTCTTACTGTCTCACAATTGGCACCATGGATAGTTGCAGAAGAGTTGCTATGTGCACAAGCACATTTGTAAGAATTCTCTTGATCAAGAGAAATACATGTTCCTCCGTTCTTGCATGGATTTGATTGACATGGACTCTGGAATGAATTGAATTAGAATGAGTAGAAATATTTCAATATCTTGTACTTAGGCAGTTTCATACCTATTATTTAAGTTTCAAAAACCATAATTTTAAAAACACTTACACTATAATAATTTTGTTCTCAATATCAATATCAATATTGCATCAATATTTCAATATCAGTATTGCATTTTGATATTCATTGAATTTGGAATGAAATTAATACCAGGTGAGTCAAGCTTTTAAAATCCTCCAAAATTCAAAAATTATATTAAAACTAGGCTTGCCGCGCGTCGCCTGCGGCGCCGCGCCGGCCCGCCGTCGTGCTTCGCATTCGTTAGAGAAGGAAAGAGAAGCTCTATCTAGCCCCTCCCTATTACGTCCTCTATCTAATAAGCCCTTTTCTTTGAAGCTACAATTTGAATATCTATTAAGTCTTCTCCATTAATTCCCCCTCTCTTATATGGAACAGAAAATGCTTCTAAATATCCTCCATTTATTGAAACAAAATAATGTAAATCGCAATTTCCGTGTGATTTGGGTTCATCACTACGTTAAATTTGTGTGCTTTACTTGCAAAGTAGTTTGTTGATTCTGGAAAATATAAAGTAAAAGACCCAAAACCTATCATTGCTAGCCTTCACTTTGTGGATAAGTCCTCTCTCTAATAAACCCTCTCTTTAACGCCCCCTCTGTAGCCTTCGAAAATTAATAAGCCTCCCGGGGGGGGGGTCTTAATAGGGCTTTTACAGTATTTATCTGTGTGCTGTTTCTTTATGTCTATATTACGCGTACTTGTAAGAACACTGGCGAAGAAGGATAGGAGTGCAATATGGAGATACATTTGAAAGCAAAGTCAAGGGTTGATATTAACGTTATGAATATTTTGTTGGCATATTGAATTAGCATTCAATACCACTTCTTGTCCATTCCGTTTCTCTCCTTCGTTTCATCTTCCTCTTTCCACT
>REGM01000303.1:54963-65819 GCA_004194415.1 Aurelia aurita
ACCTGAGATAAAAGATTCTAGCACCCTTCCAATTTTTAAAAAGCAAATAAGGTGCTGGAAAGGTGACAAGTGCAACTGCAGGCTTTGCAAGGTATATATACCACAAGTTGGGTTCCTAACAGGATAGACTTTTATGTTTTTATCCTCATGTAATTAGCCTTAATATATTTTAATTTATTTTTTCTTTAATATTGTATTTATTGTTTTGTAGAGTAGGCTTAAATTAGCTGTAAATTTAGCTATAATTAATTCTCGCCTACTGTATAAATAAATTAATGATGATGATGATGATCCACTTTTAAGATTTTTCAATAGGAAAGATTTCAAGTTCATGCTTGAGTAAATCTGAAAATTGGTTGCTGATTTATAGAACAAGGAATTCAAAATTACTGGTTGCGTTGAAACCAGAGGATTAAATATTTGCCATTAATTTCAAAATCAAAGAAATTGAGTGAAAACGTACCTAGCCCGGTGTTCTAATTCTCGTAAGCGGAACAAGCAGTCATAAATTATATTTTCTTATAAACAAGAAGAACATAACACATCTATGGTGCTAGAAATTGTGATATGCAATTCTAGGGCTGCAGCCCATGATATGTGTCTATCAGTTATGTTGCTACTCTAATGTCATAAAGTCCTTTTGGACCAACCATATTGCTTTCCATAGGCTTCCTGGTAAGTACGTGATGTGGCCAGCAATTACTCCCAAATATTTTGCTGGTACCAATGCAAAGTAAAGGTCCATTTGATGCTAAAATTAAATTTATAAGGTTGAGTGTGGAGATAAATCCTCTGGTTTTGAAACAACCAGCTATTTTGATTTTCTTTCTCCATGAATCAGCAACTAATTGTCAGATTTATTAAAACGTGTTATTAAACTTTAAGTGAAAGGCTCTTCTATTCACAAATTTAAAATTTGGTAAAATTGGATAGATGTCTCCTTCGCAGTAGCCACTCAAACGGAGCACATGTTTCCTGGATACCCTGTAGCAAAAGAAAGGTCTTTAGGCTTGTAACAGCTGCTTTAGAAATTAACGTCTGCTGTGGAAATTTTCCAAATAAAGAATAGTGGGTGTGTAAAGCAACTTAGCTTATGATATCTTGAATTTAACCCTATATTTGGCAAATTATGAATTATATCCAAACAATTTGCTGCTCTTGTTTTAGTGCTACTTGATGACCAAACATCACATTTTCATCAAAAAGAAACATTCACGTAGGAATTCCCACCTTAACGAGGTCCTATTCAAATTTCCTATTGATTTCCTAATCATAATCATAATCATAATCATAATAATTTTATTTACAGTTGGTTATTTTACAATAATAATACGTATAATTACTAATCTATACTGTTTACAATACAAATTTAACATCAATGTAAAAATATACAAATTCTGGCTATTTACAGATCCGGCAGTTACATTTGTGGCCAGTCTGCAGTGGCGTAGCCAGGGTGCTGTCGTTGGGGGGGGGCGAAATTGCGAGCAAAGCGAGCAATAATTAGGGGTCCGGGGGCTTGCCCCCGGAAATTTGTTGGGGCCACGCCCTTCAGAACGTCGGAAAACGCCCCTTTTTGGAGACACCATCCTAATATGAGAAGGAGAAGAGTCCTCATGATGGGCTATTTGGCGAGAAAAACTTCGAGAACGAGGACAAGGTGTGGAGACATTCATGGTCTTCCAGGGGCGAAGCTAAAGAGGGTGCAGACCCCCAACTTGCCGACAAAAAGGGCGTTCCTCGCAGGGGCGGATCCAGCCTGAAGATGAACGCGGGTGGCCCGAACTGCAGATCCAGCCCAAACCAACAGAGAGGGCACCGAAAGTGAGAAATCTTTGCAAGTCTGGTGTGGAAACTTACTGAATAACGCCAGAATTGTATGTTTTTCGCCACATTCTGATGGAAACAGTTCAGCGAGTGCGTTAGTGCAGGCCCGTAGGAGTATTTTAGCGATTAGGTGGACATCGTCTCGCGCCGAAAGCGCTATAAAAGCGGGGGCCTGGGGGCCTAGCCCCCAGAAAAATTGTTAAGGCCGCGCCCTTTACTTTGGCTTAGAACGTCTCTCCTGACTCCATGTTGGCGATTGCTAAAATTGAAAGTTAAACAACGTTTGTAGCAAAGTTTCTATAAATTAGCACCTAAAGGAAAATTTTTAAGGGGCACACTCTTTACTTTGGCGTAGAAAGCCTCTTTCGATGCTAAATTTTGCCATAACTGAAATGGAAACTTGGAAAATTTTGAAAAATTCGTAACACACCAAATCTATAAATTCTTGATTAACCGACAAACTAAAAGTTGGGGGTGCCGCAACCCCCCGCACCCCCTTTGGCTACGCCCATAGGATCTTCATATTTAGTGCTGTAATAATTGTAAGTTTGATAACGAAAAACATTTGTGTGCGCAACGTCGAGGATAGTAAATCGAATACGAGCGAAGCAAGGAAAAGCTCTGTCAATAATTCCGACATTGTTTGCTAACATAGGTAAATCAATTACTTCTAAGAACATAGAAATCTTCGAAAAATGTAAGTTCCTAGCAGAATGATAAAGCTGTCACTGTGAATGCCCTAATTATATTGAAACTATGGGGACAGGTGCTAAGGTGATCAAGTAAATATCTCATGAACAATGACATTTCCCTTGCAGGATTATTAATTTTGCCAGAAATTTCATTGACCCCCTCTGAGGTGCCGATTTTATTGCAGATTTGGGCTTTTCTCAGACACCAACTTTTGACCATTGGGGGGGGGGCAACCGCCCCCTTGCCCCCATGGCTACGCTACTGCTAGTCCAGTGCTTGATCGCTGTCTTGAAAGCTGCAACTTTTAGAAGTGCTCCTAGAAATCCAACAGTTCTCATAGTGTTCAAGTAAAAAGCAATGGTGCCATTTGCGATGCCATTTACGATGCCATTTACCCTCTTTACCATAGTGATTGGAATACTAGACTTCATCACAATATTCCAATATGCGATCGTAGAAGAGATTTACCGCCCTAGTTGCAGGAGAGCTGCTACCTTTGACATTACAAGCATGGATAAGAAGTCGCAACACAAGGCAAAATTATCTAAGGTCCTCCAAGACTTTTGGCAGGCATTGTCTGAATTTTATTTTGATAACGGCGATGTACAAGGAAACTAATTTCATACACCTTAGGGTTTTCGATGCTGCTGATTTCATTGGTGATCACCAAAAACCGTATTTTATGCTGACTACATCATAATTGGCAATTGAATACATTTTTTAGTGATTTTTTTTTTTTTATATACATTCTCATAAAAATACAACATTGACAAACTACAATTACTATACCGCAAGGAGCATGGTAGTGCATATCAACCCTGCGGCATTTACACAAAAATATAAATCTAAAATTAACTAAACTAAATGAAATATTACAAATACAAATTCAACGAGAAAAAGTAAGTGCTAACGTATGGGAGGTTGCAGCGATAGAACATTTAGAAGCGTTCTGTAGCATTATTTTTAGTGATTTATATGCAGCATGGAAGAATGGACTTTGCAGTGGAACTGAGAAAGGCTACCTTCTTGGTTTACAGAGCCACCGTGCTCTTAAAATGAAATAAATAAAAATAATATGCAAAAGATATTTCCTTTATTTGCACTGAATAGATATATATTTCGCCGTCAAGTGTTCCTTTTTTTGTAATTAACACCTCTCTCTTACAAGGAAAATAGGGCACATTCTTTTATGCATGGCTTCAAATGTGCGAGATTCTAAATGAGCGTAAATACGGTAAGTAAATATACAGAATGTCAAAACATTATTAAGACATTTAATAATTCAGTCATTCGAACCTACCTTTGCACTTAGATTCTCAAAAGTACGCAATTATTTAAAATTTCACCCTGCAAGCACAACCTTTACCACAATTTCAACGTACCCAGTGAAGAGACTTAGGCCCAGCTGTCATTAACTTTAAATCTTGAAAGTTTGACCGCAATCATGTTTGCAACGCATATACATGCTCCATGATTTGAATGACGTTCAGATACAATTTGCATATCATACATCCAATTATCTTATCACTATAGGAACCTGTGCCGCTAATATCTTTGAATTGAAGACATTCTGCATAGTGATTTGTATTTTTACATGTCACCTATTAGCTGTAACGTAGTGATTTCTGTATACCTGCAATTAGACACCAGTTTCAATAGTACTTGCTTTGACAATTGATCAATAGTGGTACCCGACAAATGTCAATTGGTCGCTCAATAACGCATTAAGTATATACGCTTATTACATGACAACTATTATGAGAATAAACTTTAATTATATTAATATGAGGAAAATTTGTACGGATTTTTTGCATGTGCCGCATTCACACAGAGTTCTTAAAACCAGTTTAGCTTTAACCAGGTTGCAAGCTGGATTAAAAAAACTAGGTTTGGTGAAAATTTCAAACTTGTCTAACAGAGGCTTGATGCTCTAACAATGTTTGCATTACTTTAATAAACCGGTTTAACATTATAAACGAATCAAGACATAATCCTCCTAATAATCATCTGTTGTAAAAGAGAAGCTATAACAGCAAAGTAGACTATTTCCACATTTAGGACAATTGTCTGGGGACTACTTTCCTGTTAAATCGAATACTAAGGGTCTTTTCACATGCTATAAATTGAGCTCTTGGATTCTTTTCGTTTTCATTTTACGGTGAAATTAAAGAGATAAACGTCAAGCTATAGCAGAGTAGATGTCCTATGGCCCCCTTGTTTGGCAAAAACTGAGCCAATTGTGGACGCCACAGCTACAAGATAGAGCAAATTCCTCGTTTTTTAACAAATTTGTAGGAAGTACAACAGCAAATTACACGATTATCGGCATATCAACGATTGGTGCTTCTATGGGCATAAAATAAAGTTTATAGTTTCATCCAATATGAGGTGCACCCGTCTCGCTACTAATCAATGGGGTAGACACACATTAATCAAGTGATTAAACATGGGTCCCATCCATATGAAGTGTACATTTTTTGAACTTCATATGCCCAAGCTCAGATTAATCATGGGTGACACCCAAAAGATTATTGATTAGAAGCGAACATGCGCTGTCTTTCAAAGCAGCTGCATAGCTGCGCATGACAACAAAGATTTGGTGAGAAGGAATAGGCCTAAATATTTGCTGTGGAAGAACTGTTGAGGAAGGAAAGATACGAATATGGATATCTGCGGCTTGGTTGCGGCTTTAAGTAAATATGAAATCTGTTTATGTTCATGTCTATTTAAAAAGGTTAAACCTAAACATTCTAACTGCGAAAACAGTTCATTTTATGCTGTTTATTAGACCTAAAATAAATGTCATATTATTTCCAGTTGCTGGCCATATTTTGGCCCACGAAGATTTTGCATCTGTTTTTCTTTTTCAGATGCAATTTGGTTTCCGTAGGGCCACTCCATTGACCATGCATTAATTAGCTTAAGTTAGAGAATAAAAGGTACACTTGATTCAAATAAATTTGGCTGTGGAATCTTTATAGACCTGCAAAAAGCTTTTGATACTGTGAACCACAAAATTCTGCTACAAAAATTGAATCATTATGGCATTAGAGGTACTGCATTTAATTGGTTTGAATCCTACTTAACAAGTAGACAGCAATATGTTTCCGTCNACCTAAAATAAATGTCATATTATTTCCAGTTGCTGGCCATATTTTGGCCCACGAAGATTTTGCATCTGTTTTTCTTTTTCAGATGCAATTTGGTTTCCGTAGGGCCACTCCATTGACCATGCATTAATTAGCTTAAGTTAGAGAATAAAAGGTACACTTGATTCAAATAAATTTGGCTGTGGAATCTTTATAGACCTGCAAAAAGCTTTTGATACTGTGAACCACAAAATTCTGCTACAAAAATTGAATCATTATGGCATTAGAGGTACTGCATTTAATTGGTTTGAATCCTACTTAACAAGTAGACAGCAATATGTTTCCGTCAATGGGTATTCTTCTAACCTTGGGGAAATTACATGTGGTGTTCCCCAACGTTCAGTTCTTGGTTCAGTTCACGAAGTGCCCCCCTAGTGAATTTTTCCACGCAGCTCCTTTAGTTCTTCTACTATAACCTAGCTTTTATGTGACTTTTGTTTCTATTTAGTAGACATCCTTTCATGTCAATTTAAAAATGTTGAAATTGGTTCAGGGGGAAAACACATAATTCTAAATTGAGTGCTCGGCAAAATAAATACCTTTTGAGCCATAACTGTTGAACCACTTGTTCTATAACTATGAATCAAACATAGCTGATCTCCTCTCGAGAAGGGCTTTCGATTGATATATAGCTTGTTGATTTTTGATGACGTCAACAATTTTTCGTTGTTGCGCATGCGTACTTGGGAATTACCATGTTAAGCTTCACTTTTGGAAAAATTAGCAATATCATACGATGCAGCAGGTCTTTTTATGTACATCTAGTATTTTTTGCAATTTTTTAAACCAATTCGTAACTGATTTTAGGCAAACAGTTCTTTTTTCGTAAATAAAATTTTTCGAAAACAAAATAATAAATGCTGACATCAGCAAAAATATTAATGATACGAAGCAAAAATAAAAAAAAAGAACATTAAGGATATAATATTTGTATGCTTCAAATCTCATATCAATATATTTAATTTATTTGGAGATACAACATGTCAAAGTCCGGGTGGTTTTACACCTAATTTAGCAACATTTGCTGACTTCAGCATTTAACCACGTGACATAAAAAAGATGAAGATATCTTGTTTGCCATATCTTGTTTGCTACTTGAGCCAAGTATCAAGTCTCTAGCACTTATAGTTTTGAGAATAAAGAGGTCCCACCATGTGCCCCCCCCCTAGTCTCCCCAGAGTTCCAAAAATCTTAGTCTGGATAGGCTTAAAACGATCCAGAGAGGCAAATTTGACAATAAAATTTTATCTATGAAATTTGTTATTAATTATATGACGTCATAAACTTTGATGACGTCATTAAATTTAAAACTGCTGATGTCATCCAAAATGGAAAAATATCGTCATCTGAAAGCTCTCATTGATAGCTATCGAGTGGTGATATTCTTGATGATATGTCATCATCTTGGTAAAAATTAAATTCACTTCTTTAATTTATTTGCCTATTAAATTTTAGGAAAATTTCACAAAACCTCGGCTCTTTATCTTTCGAAAGGACGACACTACATCAGATCATAATTGCCGCGGGCACTTTGTGCCCCCAGTAGTAATAGGGTTAAATTACAATTAAGAAAAATCTATTACCCTATCAACACATTTCTAATTGTGAACTTTTGTTAGCTAGCTGGTTTTGAAGTATACGAAAAACTTGCACAGAATTTAAAGCAGATCAATTTGTTCGATTCCAATTCTTTAACATGGTTTATTATTTCAGAAATTAAGCTCGTGATCATATACCAATCAAAGGTTAAGTTAACTCTGCTTTCCGCTCTAATGAGCATGGAAAACCGGGTTTCAGAAATCTTCCTCTCCAGAAATTTATTAATTACTCCGGAGCCAATTGGTCTATCGACATTCTGTAAAAATAATTGTATTACATTTATTCTTGGCAATCGAAAGATACATTAAACGCAATCGTAAGCTTTTGCAGCTTTTGAGACATGTCATTTTAAAATATTTTATAGCTTTCAGAAGAACTTAATTATCCACTGCACTAATCTAAAGATGTTAGTAAAGCTTTTCCCCACTGACAATATATGTTCACAGAGACACATGCGAAATTTGAAGGCAAAACTCGTCTAGATTTTCCACAATAAAGTTTTCAAGCTTGGTCGCCTACTCGACAAAAAACACTAGACAAACTAAGATATGAATTAGCAAATTTTCTAGAAAAATGATCGATTTTCTTTCTCGATCTCAAAAGAATGCTGACATGTTTCACATGCTTGCAAGCGCTTCAGCGCCGATTATTTCGCATTTGCCTATCGATAATCGATTGACCAGTTTTTCTAGTGTTTGCTTTCGAGTAGGCTACCAAGCTTTAAAACTTTATTGTGGAAAATCTAGACAATCATTTGCCTTCAAATTTTGCATTTGTCTCCGTGAACATATAGTTTCAGAGGTAAAAAGGTCAATTAACCCTGATAGGCGTTTTTTCGAGCTACCATTTATGGCGAGGGGTTCTTTCCACACCCCTACGAAAACTGCCTTTGACTCATCAGAATTCAATATAACTTGGCACAGTTACAGAGCAAGTAATGTTCAACATGTAGGACAATTTGGGTGTGGTTGACACGCCTTATGACGTAACAGTAACGTCATCAAGTTGAAACTTGGAGAAAATCAGGTTTCCAAGTTAAATTTGAGTTTAAAGAAGATTTTCCAAGAACTTCACTTCATGCAGTTCTTGGTCTAATTTGTCAAAATAAAAGCTATAAAATATTTTAAAATGACATGTCTCAAAAGCTGCAAAAGCTTACGATTGCGTTTAATGTATCTTTCGATTGCCAAGAATATGGGTAATGCCATACTTCTTACAAGATTTCGATAGACCGATTGGCTCCGGAGTAATTAATTAATTTCTGGAGAGGAGGATTTATGAAAACCGGCTTTCCGTGCTCATTAGAGCGGAAAGCAGAGTTACCTTAATCAAAAATCCTGGGAAAGATTTACCATGTCTTGTAAAACCCTATGGCTCAAAGTATTGGTTTCAAGCTTTCATTTCGAAGTCTTTCGTCCAATTCAATATACTTGGTATTATTGCTAAAAACAATTTTGGGTTACGAATAAAAAATAATTATGAACGAACATCTAATAAAGTGTGAGACAAAGGACAAGAAGTCCGTTTTTCACAAGCACATAGTGGAAAGAATAATAGCGAAGGACAAAAGTTGCAGTTGGATATGGTCTCATATTGCAGAAATAATTTTTTTTATATTCTCATAATAATTTACATACAATAACAAAGGCACATAACGATACCACCGGGAGCATGGAAATGCATAGCAACCCTGAAGCCATTTACAATTAACTTAATTACAAACATACATAAAGTACTTAATTGCATACGTAACATGCAATCAAAATGCATGAAGTGTCATAAAAGGCCAAAAACCCGACCCCGACAGGGAAGAAGCCACCCCAACAAACAGTAACACCAAAACGACAAGCCCAAGGCCATCAGCCCAAGCCCGCCACTCCAATGCCCTGCGCATGGCCCCCATTCTCCAAAATGACCCCACCCCCACCGAAACCGAATACCGACCCTGATGACACTTCATGAAAATGAAAATAAAGCTTAAACACTACAATAAAAACATTGAAGCCCCTTTACAGGTTGCAGCAGTTAACTATTAGTAGCAGCAAATTATTCAAATCGTTGTATTGCGTATAGGCATTTCAAAGTTGCCTTAAGAATTTCTGTATTAGAATCAACGGACAACCTATCATCACCATACAGTATTATTTTAAGTATTAGCGCGTTAGAAAGATTTGACAAACCATACGGTTGCAACGTTGCGCTTACACTATCGAGAAGATCCTTCCTGTATGCATCGTAAGAATGGCAGAGCAGCAAAAAGTGTTCCGTGTCCTCAACACCATCGTTTATTGGGCACAATGGATTCAATGTGTCACTAAAATTGTGTCTGAATTTGTGCAGATTTAGCTTACTAAGACCAACGCGTAACTGCGTAAGTATTGCCAGACCTTTTGGGTCGTGAATGCTATATACTGGATTAGGAGGAGGACGAATAAGAGATAATAGCTTATTTTTGAAAACGCTAATTGAAGGTGATTCTCTTACTTCGTGGTCGAGCTTATTCCATTCAAGCAAACAACTAGGGTAAAAGCTTGCATTAAAGCATGCCGTTCGTGCACTGATTTGGCCAATTGTAGCTTGATAACGAAGAGAATATGAGGACTGCCGGAGTGGTGGAATTGGTATTCTTGTATAGTCAGGAGTGAGATTATTGATAAATTTATAAAAAAGAACGAGACGCCTACACCATCGTCGAAGGTTGAGTGATTCCCATCCAAGCTCGTCGTATAATTTCACACGAGATGTGCCCTTCCAAGCACCTGTGACTGCCAGTGCCGCAGAATATTGAATAGATTCCAGTTTTTCCATCTGGTTTGAAAGCGTGATGTTCTGAGTAAATTCACATACATTTTGTGGGGTATGATATATGACGTCACCATAATCCAAATGCGGTCGGACATATAGTTTATATAATTCGTTTAATGTTTGTCGCGGCAAGTACCGTGAAAGGAACCGTAACATTCCTATTCCTTGTCTGGATTTAGTGATTGCTGCCTGGATGTGACTAGCAAATGATAGTCTTGAATCGAGAACAATCCCAAGGTGTTTGTGTTCGTTAACATTTAGGACAGGGGTATCATTAAATAGAATCGGTGGATGGTCTACACTAATTCTTTTCCTTGAGAAGGTTACTTCGACTGCTTGTTTCGTTGGATCGGGATTAAAAGACATTCGCCACTTATATGCCCAAGAGCTAATGAGATTCATGTCATGATTCATGTCTAGCGCGGCTGCATTAGGATCGTGAACGACAGTGAAAAGCGATGTATCGTCAGCGAAAAGTTTAACATTACACCTCAGATTTTCAGTTAAATCATTTATGTACACGAGAAAGAAAAGGGGGCCAAGGATTGAACCCTGAGGAACACCAGCTGTAACATTTCCCCAGTGTGAGGCTTTGCCGTTTAAGACTGTGCGCTGTTTACGATCAGCTAAAAAGCTTTTAACTATTAAAAGCAGCTGACCAGAAACACCACAACGACGCAGTTTGAAAATAAGACCTTTGTGCCAAACCCTATCAAATGCCTTAGATATATCGAGATATACCGAGCGCACATCGAGGGGTGGATTGCAGTCGAAGGCTTCGAA
>REGM01000303.1:133378-184687 GCA_004194415.1 Aurelia aurita
GGGCGGCACAACCCCGTACCATCAACAATGTTTTTTAACCCCCCCCCCCCCCCGGGCAACATGTTTGCCAACATTGTTCCTTACAAATGTAGAATCGTGTGTAGGTGTTTTTATACTGTTTCAAAAATGTTGTCAACATATTGAACGAGAATGAACAGTGGCAACATTTGGCAACATTGTTGGTGACGTTGAGCGGAATCCAGTCAATCCTGAGCGGTCTTTCAAATCATGAGATCCTGTGAGATATCATGATGAATGCGTGGTGGAAAATGTTGAATGAGTTGTACGCTCGTGTGCATTCAATATAATGAACAAATATTGACCACAAAAGTCGACTTGTGTGCAATGGCGTTTAGGAATTTATTTGCGTCCCGCTATTATTGAATTAAGTTGTCATGTTCAAAATATGAGGTACTGAAGTATGATTCAATTCCATCATGTTGTTTTAATATTTTAGATATGGCTGAAGGAAGTCTCTTGCTGGTTGCAGAAACAATTCCAGGGCCCAGCTGAAAAGGATTTGATGCTGTCAAGCCAACCAAAAGGTGAGAAGATTAAGTTTAGTTTTGATAATGTGGAGTAAGAACATACTTCTAAGAGACATTTTGGCAGCTTATCTGGAGCTGGTCTTGCCAAGAAATCTTTAAAAACGACTGAACATCATGGTCAAATTCCCTTGGCTTCCTGCCTTCTTTTAAAGGTAGTTTACAGAGCTAATTAGCTGCATATGTACAGTACAGCATTATCATGAAAGAATTTTAAAGAATTCTTCACTAAGAATTGTAAGTGATATGAAAGAATGTAAACAGTTTTAAACAGGAATTCTTAAGAACTCGAAAATTTCCTTAAGGATTATTAGGCAGGAAGACAGTGATTTGCACAAGGCCTGTGCTGTATGGTCTACAAATAGCCTTTTGTCATACTTGATGGTTTGAGCGCTTGCGTGAATATTATGCAGAAGAAACAACTTAGCTAGCATTGGTGTTTTCTTTGTCCTATTTATAGACCACCCCAGTTAACTCTGTCATCTTCCTTCATGTGCTAGCACTTATTTTGTTTGTAGATGAATTCACCTGGAATAATATTCTTATGCTCGTAGGGATGACTGTGTCATTCTCCCAATATCATAACATGTGCTCAAGCGTACTAAAGTCATGGTTGCAAGGCAGGCAATTTGATCTTGATTTTGGACCGTTTTTGAAGGTTTCTTGTAGGTTCCTCAAGAAAACGAAGTCACTGATTTGAGTCCGGTAAATTACATTAATAGAACAAGTGTCGGCTATCAAAGAATACGAATAAGAGATATTGTTGTTGTGCTTGTTGTGCGTCCTTTGCATCAATAAAACATTAATTTCTGTAAAGATACGACAATGTACGAAGAATTGAATCTTACTTACAATTCTCAAGTCATCGCACATTGCCAAAGAAGGCATTGATCAATATCATTGCTTTTTTTTTTATATTCCAATAAAAAGTTACAATGACATATTACTAATTACACTACTTGCAATATTACTGTACTATACTACTAAAACGATACCACAGGGAGCAAAAGGCTGTGTCTACCCTGCACCCATGACATATAGCTAAAACTACTAATGTTTACAATAAACGAAACCACTACAAACAAAAACAAGCATAATGCAAAGAAAAGAAAAACAATTACTTAAAGGGGACGTGGTGGTTGTGTGGCTGGTAACGGAGTTTGATATTTTCTAATCTAGTCGACCAGTTTTGTGGATAAAGCTTAAAGTTCAAAGAAGTATACCTTTATTAAGGTCATTGGGAAGGTATTTATCACCATACAATAAAATCTGCATCAAAACCTTGTTTGAATTTGTGATAAATCCATATGGTCGTAATAAAGCTAAAACTCCAGCGAGAAGATCTCTTCGTGGTACTTCAAAGGAAGGGCAGAGCAACAAAAAGTGTTCCGTATCCTCAATGCCATCGTTCGTAGGGCACATTGGGTTTATGGTATCCCTAAAATTGTGCTTGAATTTGTGAAAATTTAATTTGCTGAGACCAACCCTCAGTTGAGTAAGGTAGGATAAGCCTATTGGGTCGTGATTACCAAATATAGATTTTGCAGGGGGTCGTATTATGGATAGAACTTTTTTCTTAAATACAGCAAAAGACGGTGCGAGTCTAATTTCAGGATCAAGTTTGTTCCATTCAGATACGCAGTGGGGATAGAAACTACATTGGAATTTTTCTGTTCTTGCCTTTATTCGCCCAATGACATCCTCATTGCGAAGAGAGTATTGCGACAGCTGTAGGGGTGGGATTGGATCCTTGGTATATACTGGGGTGAGATTATTCATAATCTTATAAAACAAAGTAAGGCGTCTGCTCCATCTTCGGCAATTTAATGATTCCCAACCAAGCTCTGTGTACAACTTTTCTCGCGATGTTCCTTTCCATGTTCCCGTAATAGCTCTAGCAGCAGAATACTGTACAGACTCTAATTTTTCCATTAAGCTTGGTAAAGTGACGTTATTACTGAATTCACATATTTTTGCCGGGTTATGGTAAATAACATCCCCGTAGTCCAGATGGGGTCGTACATAGAGCTTGTATAATTCGTTTAAGGTATGCCTGGGCAGATATTTGGAGAGATATTTCAGCAAACCAATACCCTTTCTTGTTTTAGAAATAGCTGATTTAATGTGAGCAGAAAAAGCCAATTTTGAANCGCCGGGACGAAAACCTGATTGATTTGGGTTGAGTAACTCACATGACACAAGATGTGAATATAAAGAATCGTAAATGAGTTTTTCAAGTATTTTCCCAAAGATTGGAAGAAGAGAAATTGGACGGTAGTTCCCCTTTAAATTTTTCTCGTTCTTTTTATGAACAGGTACAACATTTGCATGCTTCCATATTTGGGGAAATATACCACACCTCAAACAGTTTGCGAATATTATCTTGAGTGGAGTAACTAGTGCAGCATCACTTAATTTTATCATTCTCACTGATATTTCATCCCACCCATGTGCCTTACTAGGATTAAGTGATCTTATGATATTCAGAATCTTTTCTTCAGAGATGACGAAGTCACTTATCAGAGTAGTGGTTATTGGGGTGTGTTGTGGAATTTCACTGCCCGTGTCAATCGTCGTACACTGAAGTATGAAATAATTATTGAATAATTGTGCCTTTTCAGTGAAGTCAGTTATGAATAGCCCATTCTCTAGGAGGGGTGGTATAATGGGAATCTTAGCCTTGTTTAGTACTGTGTTAATACGGAATCTTAGTCTTGTCATTGCTTTGATATTCAGGGAACAGTAGCTTTCAAATGGGCAGTCTTTTTCACACACCGGTAAGATGTTTGATATTATCTAATGTTCTTATTTGATTTGATATATTTTTCTGGACATTTCTAGGTTTTCCGGCAAATCTTCTTCAGCCAGAGGTAAAGAAGGAGCTCCAAGAGCTGTTGAAGCAAAGTAGTGAGCAATCATTGGAGATGTTGTTTTGTTATTGCATCACAGCACTGCTAGATGAGCTCCAGCAAGGTTTGTTTTGAACATTTTTGTGCTATACTGGGTGAGGTGAAGTGAATTAAAAAGACGTGATGTGTTTGACAAGGTAAGTAGGTATCAAACCGATGGCAATAGCAGGAGAAAATGCGCGTTATCTATGTTGCCCATACCACATAAGCATAGTGGGCTGACGCAGTCGGAAGTTATGACGAAATCTGTGTTCATTGAGTGCACTAAACTCCACACAAAGTTTCGTCAAGCGCTTGATACCTACAATATCGCAAATACCATATATAGATAGATCTGTTTGAAATACCCTTACATCTGAGATACCCTTACGTGGGGACGTAGGGTGAGGGTAATTGGATACAAAACTTTTCTGTCAGAAATCCACTATCTCTTTGAAGATAGACCGAGGATCTGAAGTCTGAAAGGAAATTTGTCTCATAAAACAATGAATCATAAAACAATGTTTCCAGGAGTGAGACGATGATTTATGTGATCAGTGCTAAAGTGGGCTAATATCGTTATCCTTTGAGATAGCAAACGTTTCCGAAGCTATTTTGGCAAGCATTTTAGGAAGTCCACCAGCTCTGTTTTGATTGATTACAGCCAGTATTGTGACGTAAACTTATTTTTCCTTGCAGGTAAACTAACAATTGGCTTGCGAATACTTCTTCAACTTGTCATTAGTCATATTCCAAAAGTTCTAATCACAAAGCTTGACGAGGTTTGTCCTTTTTTCTGGTTTTAGATTTGTCTTCATTGTAGAAAGGCTCCTATTTGAGTCCCCCTTTTCCGCTTCATTTTACTGAACTGAACTGCAATCTTTCCCTTCAACTGGGACTCGTGAAAGTATAGTAATTCATAGTCATTTTTTGTTTGATTTGTCAAAAAAGTTTCAGTTTCTTTTATGCCCAGTATTTTCCATACAATTTTACGCAAGCGGTTGTTGGACGCAAATATTTCACCCCGTTTGCAGCCAACGAAAGCAGGCACTATTGAAAACGTATTAATTATGACCAGGAAGTAAAGGAAATATTTGCAGTTTGTCTCCAAAACAGATGCTATTCATAATAGCATTTGTTATTTTTCATAGGTCCTCAATGGGAAGTCAAGCTCACAGGAATCTTTCTTGGCTGTAATTTGGACATATAGCCAGTACAATAATGATATCAAAGCTGGAATTAAAGGTTGTTTTTCGAACTGATACTTTTTAGGTTCTTGCCTTAACCTTTCGCTTTCATTTATAAACTTAGTTGGAATGTGCACTGCTTTTATAATCATCAAGGCATTTTCGCAAAGTACTGAAAAATTCGTCAGCTATTGGGAAGTTTGTGTGATATCAAGAAATTTGGTAGGTAGCCATGTAGCAAAATTCACAAGGTCTGTGGAAGGAATCCAAAAATATATTGTTAACAACTCTAGGCCTAGCAAAACTATCTTAGTTCAGATGCAGACTCAGCATTCAAACCCAGGAAGGTGTTATACCGGGTGAGCCAAAGTGGATTTATTATTTGATAAGCATATTACAAAAGCTATGAAATCTACTCTCAAATCACAACTCTGTTTATTTACCGAGGCTGTAAGGTACTTTTGGGGTTCTGTTTACAATTTACTTTGCTCAATATTGCTCTCAAATAAGGAATTTGAGTTGGTTTCCCTGGGCTTTGGCTAAAAAATTGACGTTGGTTTAGCTCGCTTTCTAATTAGCAAATGCTTAAAGATTGTTTTTTCTGCACAGAATATTGCTTTATAACGACAAGGAAATTGATAAAATGTAAATATACTATCCAATCAATACTAAGGACGAAAAGGAAAGTTTTTTTGGCAAAATTTGTGTCAGACTGAACAACACATTTTTACGGTGTTTTGAGCAATTCAAGGAAAGCTATTCTTGACTAATAATGACTTCTGAGAAAAGAACAGCGTCCGTATTGAAAAGACAAATATCAAAAATTACATTGAAGACTTTACAGACGAAGGATTACAAATTTATCGAATTCATTGCATGGTTCTGCGGTATGATTTCTAATAACGGATTCAATTTTGTGACTCACCCGGTACTGTTTTATAAGTTCACAATAGCACTTGAAATATGATTTTACAGTTCTATATATTACAATCTGCTGGCTTGTCGAGTAGTCATTTCCATTCATAAGAGTTAAAAAGCAAACTTTATTCACAGAGCTGGTGTGCTTGTTTAGTTGCTAGAAAGTAGATTTCAGTAGGTACCCGCGAAAAAGAAACCCTGTTTTTAATTTCAGCCTATTGTTTGAAATAATAAACCATTGTTTTTATATTGTCTTTTCAAATATCCGGTCTGAGTTTCTTAAAAAGGCATTGTCAACCATGATCCTTAGTGCGCCGAATGAAAAGCAAGACAAAGCGTTTTTTTAATTGTGGGTGCCTACTGTACACCAAAAGGACGGTTGGGTGGTTTGGATATATCAGCCTGGATCTTTATTTGATAAATCTTATGCTTCCAGAACCTTTAGCAACATATCTTTCAGGCAAATTTTTCGCAATAGTGTTTTGAAAATTACCCTAATAGCGATGCTTAACACTCAAACAGCACAAAATAGGTGTATTTGATTTTGTTTGAACCCAAAAAAGACAACACGCATAGCGGTTAAAGACTTTAAAGCCATAAATTGGCTCAAGCGAATTGAACAATGCATCCGAGTGAGTGTCCTTCAAATTTTTTTAATGGCGCTGCACCAGCTTACACTTTGGAAGTGTTCGATCCAGTTGACACGAAAGTAAAATAATATACCGGATGCGCTAACAAAAACTATTCACTCTTGACAGGCCATGATAAATTTTTTGAAGATTTTTAGACCGATTTTGAAGATTTATGACTTAATCTTGAGCTAAAATCCAGAATTAGATTCTGGGGCTTTTTGGAAATATTTTAGTCTTTAGCTTCTGGAGCTATAAGTGAGTTTCTTAAAATTTTCGGTCTCGCAAACACTGAAAACGATAAAAAATCGTCGATCAAATTTTCTAAAGACTCGACATGAATAGACAAAGAGGAAACTTTTTGGTGGTGATTTGGGGATTTAGAAATTGATTACAACCGCCCTGTTGCGAAATTCTGGAGTAGTTGCAATGACGCGCCAAGCCAAGCCGTTGCCTGCATGACAATTCAACAAGAGTCCATGCTTGCTTGACCTCATGGCGCTTCACTGTTTGTCTTTTTAACTCCCTTGACACAGGAACGCAGTACCTACTACCTGCACGAAAGTATAAAATCAATGAAATTACAAAGAGAACGACATTCCTTTGTATGATTGAAAGTAATGTTACATTTCCCCCAACATTGAGCAAACGCACGTGTAGCAAAGTATAACTAATCGATTTCTAAATTCCCACTCACCACGAAAAAGTATCCTCTTTGTCCATTCAAGTGGAGCCTTTACAAAATCTAATCGATGTTTTTTGATCGTTTGCAGAGTTGTTGAGAACAAAATTTCAAGAAACTCGCTTATAGCTCAAGAAATAGAAGACAACATTTACAAAACATACTAGAATCTAAGTCTGGATTTCAGCTAAAGATTATGTCATAAATCTTAAAATTCGGTCCAGTATACGATTTATCGTGGCCTGTCAAAAATGGATAGATATTTTGGCGCACCCGGTATTAAATCTTCCACGTTTTATGATGATCGCAGAACAAAAGGCTCGTCGTACCTAGGGCCTGTGATTTTCTTCTGCTTTGAAGTCTACCAATAACATCAGCACGCTTAGGCATAAAATAAAAAACCTGTTTTTGTAAATTCTGCAGAGAGAAAAAGGACGATGTTTGCATGTACTACTACTACTATGATCCTTCTCTCATTCAAGATTTGTTCATTCAAACTTTCATTTTTTTCAAAGGACCATGTTTCTTATTTCCTAGCAATATTACGTTTTCCGTTTTACAACTATCTCATCATCATCGTTAATTTATTTATACAGTAGGCGAGAATTAATTATAGCTAAATTTACAGCTAATTTAAGCCTGCAAGCCTCAAAGGGGACCATTAAGAAAACAAGACAAATTCTCCCTTTTGATGCCATCCCTGCCACTTTAGTTTGTGGTGTTTAATTTTTAAACCGTAGTACATTCTCTTTATCTTTATGAAATTGTATCTTTCAGGGGAAAGCATTCTTCACAAGAATCCATTATTTTCCCCCAAAATTCCATGGCCTCGTTCTTCTTCCTCAACCTTTCCTCTGGTTGAAGACTCTAGAAAGTCAGCAAGCTTAATTATCTTTCCCCAGTGGAACATTGTAGTATTGTGAAGAATATCTACCCTTGGTGTCTTTTTATTTTTACTTGTCATTTTGTTGCAAATGAATACTTGCTT
This sequence comes from Aurelia aurita, assembly GCA_004194415.1. NCBI lineage: Eukaryota > Metazoa > Cnidaria > Scyphozoa > Semaeostomeae > Ulmaridae > Aurelia > Aurelia aurita. Next base: position 141,216 of record REGM01000303.1, read on the forward strand.
ACCTTCTCTCTCTAAGTGCCTGCCTGAACGTTGGCGGCCATGAATCTCCATACTTCTGTCTTTTGCTGATCTTGTCATTTCAATCTCGCTTATCTTCATCCAGTGGCTGAGACTTGAGATGACAGTGACAGTAAGTTTCCTTTCTATTCCTGCTTTGGCCAACACTTCCTCATTTGATGTGTGATCTGTCCAAGATATTCGGAGCATTCTTCTGTAAAACCACATGTCAACTGATTGTAATCTCTCTTTTCCATAGTCTGTGATATTGTCCAATATTTACTGCCATTCGTGCGGGTAGAAAATATATAGCAATCTAATACACCTAATTTTGTTTTCATAGATAATTGTCTGTTTTTGGGTATCTTTCCCATTTTCTCAGCTATTGTTTTTGACAATTCCATCCTTTTCTTTATTTCACTGTCACTTCTTCCGTCTGATGTAATTAAACTTCCAATGTCACTGAATTTCTCAACCTGCTTTATCGTTGTTTCTCCAATTGTTAATTGACAATCTGGTATATCCTTTTTTGGTCACGGAGTGTACCATTGTGGTCGTTCTGGGGAAAAAGTGTTTCCGGCAGTCCCCCGGTTCAATATTTATATCTCTCCCATCCTGCTTTGCGAGGCGAGCAAAGGCAGTGAATCTGATTGGATCAAGATGATAAAAGAAATAATATCATGACTTATGATTGGACAAGTGAATGAAGGACGGGGGCACCTTACAAACAGGAAGCAAGAGTTTTGAATATGTCCTTCTTTGTCATGCTAATCTAAATTCCAGCATCATGGCCGAATAAAGCGTTGTTTGTTTACATTTCCCAGACAAGAATGAATAAACATTTTAATAGCTATGGTATCAATTAAATGGGAAACTGCTTCCAAACAATTGCCTAATTGTTTGAGATAAATTTGACGTCAAGACAAATTCCTAGGGAAGAATGAGAAGGCCTGTTGACTTATAGCTGGTAGCTGCTCTCGGAGGAATAGGCCTTCGGCGAGCATCGGACTGTTTTTGGTGATGAAATGAGAAGGGGACATACAATTTAGATAGATTTGGACAATGCCAATTGTTTTCAAATCGATTGACGTAGTGATCTACCTCTAAGGTTTCTTTGATTTTGCTTGCAACCATGCATTCAGTCTTTTTGCAATTATTTGATAACACCGTTTTTTCCACTCGCTATTACTACGTTTTTTCCACTCGCTATCTCTTGAGTCACTTATCAACAATGTGTCATCTGCTTATCTTAGATTGTTCATACTTGCCTTCAATCACATCATTTCTAGAGAAGGCCGACCCACAGCGCAGCAGACGATTTAAGCGCCTTTTTATTCCGTTGATTTCAAGGGCCGCCCTTTCTGTCGCTATAGCTTTCAAAGGTACTGAAAAGGTTTCAATTAAAACGTTTAAACAATCTTAGTAAATTATTGTTTTATTCTTTCATCTATGGATATATTCTTTGGAAAACTGAGCTTTAATTTTTTCTTCAACTTTAGTATGGTGGAAAGTCATGTATCCCGTCACGCGAGTGGGCACTCATGCGCCACATGTTGTTCAATACATTGAAGATCTGTTAAGGTTGGTTTTAAATTACAATTCTCTTTTTCTGTTGATTATTCTACCTTCACATTTTCAATGCTTGAAGGACCTTATAGCCCAGTGATAGACAGTATGATTAGATAACATTGTTGGTGGCCTGCAGAGCATTCGCTTTTCCAACTATGTAGTAGCTAACATCTACATTGACATGTTCAATACATTGAGGATCTGTTAAGGTTGGTTTTAAATTACAATTCTCTTTTTCTGTTGATTATTCTACCTTCACATTTTCAATGCTTGAAGGACCTTATAGCCCAGTGATAGACAGTATGATTAGATAACATTGTTGGTGGCCTGCAGAGCAGTTGCTTTTCCAACTATGTAGTAGCTAACATTTACATTGAAATGTTCAATACATTGAAGATCTGTTAAGGTTGGTTTTAAATTACAATTCTCTTTTTCTGTTGATTATTCTACCTTCGCATTTTCAATGCTTGAAGGACCTTATAGCCCAGGGATAGACAGTATTATTTGATAACATTGTTGGTGGCCTGCAGAGCATTCGCTTTTCCAACTCTGTAGTAGCTAACATCTACATTGACATGTTCAATACATTGAAGATATCTTAAGGTTGGTAGTTAACATGTCCGTGTAGATACAGAAAATTCGTTGGTCAACAGCGAAAAGCTACGACCGATTTTATGAGATTGTTTCATCTCAGAATCCTTCAAAATAGGCCTAATATCCTTGATAGAAATGGACCAGTTTTCAGCCTCTTGATAAACTGAGTGAAATTGATCCAGTCCCAAACCCCCTTCTATCAGGTGACTATGAAGTTAACAAGGATAAAGCTAAGTTCAGCTTCAAAACTATTGAACTGAAAGAGATCAGGGATGCATTTGCCAAGGTTAATACTGCAAAGAGCTTTGGGATTGACAACATCTCTAGCTACTTTTTGAAGCTTGCTTTGCCATTTTTTTTTTTTTTTATATTCATATAAAATATTACAATACATGTTACATTCTACTATACTTTCTAATTACTATACCACTATACAACACTACAGGAACGGTACCTTGGGGAGCAAAGGACAATGACTACCCCGCAACCATTTACACAGAACATGAAACTTAAATTTTAACTTTATAAACCACTACAAAATGCGACAAATACGATTTAATACTTATAAATACAAACGGGGAACAAAGTATTGGGGGTTGTCCATGTATTGGGGGTTGCAGTAGAAATCAAAAGCGTTTTGTTGCATGAATAAATTTTAGAGTAGCCTCAATGAGTTCTTTATTAACGTCAGGTTGTAACCTTTCATCGCCATAAAGAATGAGGTCGACTAATGCTTCATTTGAAAGGTGAGAAAAACCACTAGGAGGCAATATTGCTCTGAGACCATTGAGAAGCTCGCGTCTAGGTTCTTCATAAGATTGGCAAAGCAGCAGGTAATGTTCCGTGTCCTCAACACCATCGTTTGCTGGACACATGGGATTGATCGTATCACTAAAATTGTGCCTAAATTTGTGAAAATTTAATTTGCTGAGACCTACTCTTAATTGTGTAAGAACAGCTAAACCTTTTGAAAACTCTCTTGCCATTTATTGAAAACTCTCTGGCCTTCTTATTCAATACGTCCATTGAAACAAGCCAGTTTGCAGTTTCCTGGTGAGTCACTCCAATTTATAAAGATTGAGATAAGACTGAGAAGTCCAATTATAGACCAATATCAGTCTTGCCTGTAATTTCAAGGCTCTTTCAAATACTAGTTTTTAACCAGCTGTACCAGTATATGAAGGAAAATGGTATGTTTTCCGGTGACCAACCTGGTTTCTTGCGCCTGTTTTCCGCAGTAACTTGTTTGCTGCAAAATACTGATGTTTCTTCAATGGTTTGGATCTTGGAAGGTTTGTGGGATTGGTACTCATTGACCTAAAAAGGCTTTTGACACTGTAGACCACGAAATTCTCTGCCAAAAGCTTGCCCCCTATGTTGTTCTAACTGTGTATCTAACTTTGGATCATAAAATAAATCGTGTTCACGAAAGGGCATTACGTATAGCATATAAAGATTACGGAAATGATTTTGGCTTTCTCTTGGAACAAACTAAATCGGTGCCAGTCCATGTAAGAAACCTACAGTTGTTAATGACAGAAATTTATAAAACCAAATCCGATCCAAATCCACTTTGCATGAAGGATATTTTATGGAACGACATATTAGCTACAATCTAAGGCATGGCACTGACGTTCAACGTCCAAAGGTACGGACTACGTCCTTTGGAATTGAGACCATAGCCTACCTTGGAAATAAATTGTGGCAGCTTTTACCGCAAGAAATAAAAGAATCAAACACCCTTCCTATTTTCAAAAAACAAATTAGATGTTGGAATGGTAATAAATGCAACTGTAGGCTCTGCAAAACATATATCCCGAAAGTTGGTTTTCCAGCAGGATAAACACATCTTGTAAATACACATTGTGCATTTTTAATCGATTTGTTTTAAGAAATTGTAAATTTTGTAAAGTAGGCCTAAATTAGCTGTAATTTAGCTATCTTCTTTTAATGTAGCCTACGTTAAATAAAGTAATGATGATGATGATGATGATGATGATGTTCTCCACAGGGAACTTTCCTGGTTTAAATCCTACCTTTCCGGTCGTAAACAGTTCTGTAGCGTCAATGGCGTTGATTCGGAAATTGGGGACCTAGAAACTGGTGTGCCACAGGGCTCATGTCTTGGACCCCTACTTTTCCTAATCTATATCAATGATCTCCCACAGGCCGTCCAAGATTCTGTTGTGTCTTTGTATGCTGATGATACCAGTCTGTGTTATCAATCCTCTGATATGACTCAGCTGAGTGAAGCTATGAACAGTGATCTCGAAAAATTAGACAGTTGGCTACAAGGCAACAAACTTACTTTAAATGTTGCAAAAACTCATTCTATGCTTCTTTCTACTAAACAGAAACATAACATTCTTAAAAGTCGAAATGAAAGTTTGGATCTGAAAATTCGAGATAATGAGCTTGAAGAAGTCCAAAATACTAAGTACCTTGGTGTACAGATTGACAACTCCTTTGATTGGAAAGAACAAATCAAGGCGATTTCCAATAAAGTTCCCAGAGCTGTCGGCTTTTTTAAATATGCCTAGTCCTTTCTTCCAAAGGAAAGCTTGAAGACTCTATACACAGGTATTGTGGAGCCCCACTTTCGATACTGCTGCTCTGTTTGTGGTTGTTGTGGTTCAATGGAACTTGACCAGTTGCAAAACTTCAAACTCGTGCTGCTAGGGTTATAACAAATAGCAGTTTTGATGCCCAAGCAGACCACTTATCCAAGAGCTTTTAAATCCTTGCATGAGGTGGCTCCAGAATACCTGGGTAACCTTTTCACCCGTAACTCACAGTGCTCCGCCCATGCTCTCCGTAATACAATGACGGACCTGAAGCCACCAAGGAAATACTCAGCAAATGGGCAAAAATGTCTTTCCTATAGAGGAGCAAAATTTTGGAACAGCCTCTCAGCTGAGTCTAAGCAGGCATCATCTCTAAATAGTTTTAAACTATCTATTTAGAGATAGATTATTTTCTTTGAGCTGTATATATGTTCTTGTAAGTAGGTTTTTAATATTATGGTTTTTTATAGTAGTAGTTAGTTTCTCTTAGTAGTAATTAGTATTTATATTGTAATTAGCGTTTTTATAGAGGGCCCCTTGAAAATCAGCTCTGCTGAAGGGCAACCCTCAAATGAAATCTGAAATCTAAAAACGGCGTAAATAGTGGAGCAGGCTCTTAATTTACACAATGACAATACAGTAGAACCCGCATAAAAGAACTGTGATTTTCTGTACAGGCTGAAATGGTTCCTATACATTAATGTAAATTGGCCAAAAGTCATTCTGGAGGTTCTTAATCCGCAGTTTCTTTTATTAGGGTTTTTACGGTAGGGTATCTAGGCAAAGTTTAAGTGTGATAGTTTTTTGGCTGAATTATGCGCAAATATTATCAAGGCTTTGGGCCTATTTTCAAATTATTTGTGATGCAGCATTTTCATCAAGTCGCTAGTAGCTCCTGAAAATTACCACTGAGTTTGACCACCCAAATGTTTGTATCCAAGTTGACATTTTAGCTACACAACAAACACCAGTTTGAAGAAATCTGATTAATAGTTCGAAAAGTACTAGATAACAAAAAACGTCTCATAGTTCTCTGGCTCAACTGCAATTTTATTACAATATTTTACCAAGGGGCGATATTGTTTTTGCTACTATCCTATTTTATTTTATTTCGTTTTTAGCAAGCATGCAAAAATGAAATTCAGTGATTCTGCAATTGATGCAAAACAAATTTACGAAGTTCTCAGCACAATTTTTTCACCGAAATCTCAGCTGGCCAACCTCCCGAGGTAAGCAAGATTGTTTGATTGTAGTACCACGGGCAGTAGTGCACCGTTTTTGTGCATTGAAAACTGCGGCTTATTCTGACCTATATAATGTGACTTTTCGTATTCGGTTAATGCAATGCTTTAGTAAATGGATAACACTGTATCTCTGATCACATGGTTGAGAACCTCTGCTTGCCACAGTACACCTAGACTTGTTACAAGTTTCTGTCTTGGAAAACTCAAGATTTGGAAGGTGTCAGTGAAGGAGAGGACGAGATTGAGAGACTGGCAGGGTTAGGAAATCGAAATCGAAACTCCGTTGTTTGTATGCGCACGACGGACCTAATTCTGTATAGCGGCAAATCCTTTCCTCTGGGCACAAAGCAAATAAATGGGCCCCACTGTATCACCATAAAAATTAAAACGAATGACAAAATCTTCGTATCAAGGTGGGCCTTCTAGTCTCTAGGTCCTTCTCCCCCCCCCCCCCTTCATTCTCTACGCCTACCCTGCAAATGTTCTGGCTAGTCCTCGATACAATATGCAACGATCTGTGTCATCCAGTTGTTACGGAAGCAGTCTTCTCTGTTATGAGTTAGTAACAGAAAACAAACTTTTGTCAGAAGCTTTTATTTTTAATGTTTTTAATTGTTTCTCTTCCTTGTTTTGTAGCTTGAAAAGAAGATTCGATGATCTTTATCCCATATTTAAGGTAAATCAACGAAAGACCTATTTGATTTCTATGTTCCTGTTGGGGAAATAACAGTGCCTTTGTTGAGACTGCCTCGTTTTGAGAATGAACAACACAACGGTGTTTCGATATTGACTGTTGCTGAACTTGATGTAACCTCGTGCTTTTTTTATAACTTTTAATCTGATGATGAAGCACAGAATGCTTCGAAACGTCAACCATGGGTGGAAAAAATAGCGGACATAAAGATAAGAGGAGTGAAAATAAGGAAGAAAAGGGATGAAGGAAGAAATCAAGAAAGAAAGGGGAATTGACAATTAAATGTTAATCTTCAAAATCTGTCAGATGTATTTCATATCATGACCTGTCAAAAATAGATCTGGTTCTCACATAAATTTTGTTTGAAGACTTCTATTTTCTTGGTCCCAGAAATTAAAATATTTGTTCCACCCTTGGGTCAACAAAGAATTTCATCATAGCCAAGGCTTTACAAAATATTAACGATGATTTACTCTTATTCTACTTTTAATGTCGCTTCATACTTGGAAGTGTCAACTGTAAAACTGGAATGTCATAAAATATGTACATGATAATCGTCACAATTCTTGTCCTTCCTTTTTTGCTAATCTTGAACTGGACATTTTATGGGTGTTTTATGAGAGTTTCTTTGATATTGAATGTCAAATTTTTATGAGTTTACGAAAAGGGTGAGGATTTGTGGTTTCTTTGGCTGGGATTTGATTTTGCATCTTAGACTACCTCTAGATAGGAAATTAACGCTGCGGGGAATTAACGCAAGTTTTATTTTAGAGAATGTACTTCAGTGACAAAGCCGAAAATGTGAATAAAGACAAGTTTAATAAACTGCTGTTGATGCTGAATTCTGCTGACGAAGGAGTGCAATCAGAGGTAGGCAAGCCTATATTTACTTACAATGAATTGGCAATTATTTTGCTTGTGAAGACATTTAGGCCAGAGTTAAACGATACTTGATTATTTTTGTCTTACTCTGTCCAATTCAGAAGAACACCGTTTCAATGGCAGTTGTACCGGATTCATTTCCATAGTTTTGTAGTTTCCAGTACTCGTGTCAGATTCATGCTGTTAGGCGGAAAGGGAAAATGCTCCGGATTACTTTACCAACATTTCAAGCACGCAATGATCCGGACTGACATTAACTCCTACATGTATATCTAAAACGTCTCTTCGAAGTGAATACTAGAACGCAGTTAAAGTTATCTGGTAATGTGTGGACTTATTCAGAACAGCTCCTCAACCATCTCTAGAATCTCAAATTATTTGAATGAGAAACAATCTCTTTTACTGTACAACTCATTCATAATGTCTCAGTTTAATTACTGTCCATTGATATGGATGTTTTGCGGAAAGGTTGCCAATAATGATTTAAATCGCACCCATAAGAGAGCACTTCGAATTCTCTTCAACGATTATACATCCTCTTTTGAAGAGTTGTTGCAGAGAGCAAATGAGTGCACTATTCATAATAAAAACTTGCAAAAGTTAATGCTCGAGGTTTATAGCTGTTTAGCACAACAAAATCCTTCTTTTTTGTGGGATATGTTCCAGGAAAATGAAAATAATTATAATTTAAGATCAAAGAATCTGTTGATGTTGCCTCAAACTAAGACAAATACATATGGCAACGATAGTTTATCTTTTCGTGGCAGCATATTATGGAATTCCCTAACAAATGACACAAAAATTGCCACCTCCGTCTGTTCCTTCAAGACATGCATAAAAAAATGGAATGGAGAGAATTGCCGTTGTAAAATATGTAAATAACGAACACTCGATGTTTATTCTTGTGGCTGATTTTGTGAATAGGGTATTTACGTTTATATTTATAAATTGTATTTTTTGTTGTTGTAAATAGTTGGTCTTAATTAGTTCATATTAGAGCTATTCTTTTAAACCAACTTTAAAGAATTTAATAATAATAATAATAAAATAAAAACCACAAACAATCCAAAATTTTCATTACCATTGACCGCTTTGCGGACCAAGAATCGTCCGGCTATCAAGCTCTGAGCTGTTCAGAACAAGTTGTCCCTTCCTATTCCTTCAAGGCGACTTGCGCAAGTCCAAGTAATGTATAACTCATTCTTGAAATAGAAACTTCCCTTTCAAGGGGTTTGAGGGACCCTTCATTGACGCTTTTAACAATCTTTGTGACAATTGGTGATGTCGTTTCCTTCAACCAGCACTGTAGGGTGGCAGCAGATGTTTTGCTGCATTCTTAAAGCTAACAAAAGCTAGCAAAAATGGACTGGATGACAAGTGACAAGGTTATCAGAGACTTTAATGTTCCAAATATGAATGTACTCTCGGAGGGAAGGGTACTTGGCCCATTTTTGTACAGGGGTATGCCCCGAGTTTTGTACGAGTCACCCTGTCATATGATGATGTCATACCCTGTTTAACAATATTATTTTCTTCTGTTTTAAGGGGCTTTTTTCACCAAAAGCATTTCCCAATGTTAGAGAATTTTCCCTTTAAAGACCCATCCTCGTGAAGGGAACATAGGGCCTCCGACGAAAAGGGGCTCCAAAAGCAGGTTGTCATGGGCTGTGCTTTGTAGCCAAATGTGCAAAAGGGCTTCTATAAACCATAGGTTTAAATCTGTCTCAAAAACCCGTGCAAGCTTTACGATATTTCGACTTATTAACTGTCTCTTTGTCTGTATTCACCATACGTTCCCTCATTAAGCTTTGTGACTCAGATATTTGACATATTGTCTGAAGTTATATAATTCAAGAACTTTTCGTCCAACATGATATGAATGAACATAATTCACACGTGGACTCCTATGTCATCACAGTCAGCCTCTTCCGCATAAGTCACGTTTTCTGACGTTCTAAAGGGCGTGGTCTCAAGCATTTTTCCGGGGAATACCCCTGGACTCCCCTCATAGATCTCGCTTCGCTCATAGCCCCTATAACGTGACCGCTTCACCGTCACTGCATGAGGGCCCCAATCATACCACGTTCCTAAGAACCCCAAGCGTGGGTGGCAGGAAAAACGAAATGTGTTATGGGATTATATCGGGTGTATCAAAAAAGGCTACCGGTCGAAAATTTTTAATTTTTCCTGAACGAAGGGTCTGACATAAATCATATAGTCGTTTATTGAAAGCCCGACTCCTGTGCTTTCTTTTAGTGTATAGTTTTTGCAAAATTGGTTTCCAGGGAATTCCTAAGGAATAAAAAAGTAAACATAGGTCAAAATAAGGTAGCGTCTCTTTTAGGCATTTTTTGTAATTGTATGTTTGTAGGCAGAAGGAAACTAACATAGCAAATCGTTAAATTTTCTGGTTCTGTAATGAACACAAAAAGCTTTCGCAGTAACATTCATAAATAATGTAATTATTTTTGACAGCAGCAATACTGTTGTTAACAAAAACTTTCCAATAACGAAAACTCTATCTAATAACTTTAGCTGCACCTTGTTCTTTTCGAAAGAAATTGAGAAAGCAAAGCATTTCAACTTATGGAAGACAGTTTTCGATGAAGAGCTGCTTTATTCACAACTATGTTACTTGCTGTTTGCTTTCTAACTCCCCGATGACTAAACCAACGCAAAAGATTTGTGTGATGAAAATCAAAGGTCTGACTTACATCAAACGAAACAATTAGAACAATGTTGAAAAGAAGCGCTACCTCATTTTGACATACGCTTACTTTTTTCTTGCTTGCAAACTCCCCAGCGACTTATTTGCAAAATCTATACATCAAATGAGAGCATATGAGTCGGGCTTCCAGTGAATCACTATCTCATTTATGTGAGACCTTTCGTTCCAGAGAAATGCACATTTTTCGACCGGTGGCCTTTTTTTATACACCCTCTATACTGTTGTCAACAATCAGAACTATTTGGCCTACCTTTGTGCATATTTTCTGTGTCGATCTTCTCCGTTGTCCTATCGATTTTGCATTTCCAGAGGGCTGCAGTCGCTTCTCCACTCCGCTTCTCAAAGTGCCATGTTGTTTAAAATTGTTATACCTGGTGTCCCAGATAAAAGGTAACAGATTTGATCAGGGTTAGCGATAACAATTTAGCTTGAATCGTTCGGAAATAATTTTTAAACTAATCCTCAATAGTTAACTTGAAGATAGCTACCTTGTTTGTTGATATTGGTGCTTTGAGAGAGTTAAAATTTTAATCTTGAAACTTCAAATATGCCTCCACCTCCAAACCAGAGCTTTTGGGTTTTGGCCTAAGCTGTTTACACGCTGTGTTCTGGAATCTCCTGAGTCATAGCGAAGTACCATCAAGAAACCTCGTGCCTAGGACAAGATTTGAATACAAAGCCGAAACTGAACTTGACAATCGGATCACGAATTTTGTCACTATGTTTCTTCATGCTACCAAAATTTCAAATTACATCTGTCTAATGAAATTTATTCACCAGCGAAATAGTTCCCTTGGGCGTGAATACATCAATTACATCTTGAAATCTTCATTGTTTGAATGAAAATGCATTTTGTAGCATCTCTCTCGGAAATATTGCGAGACAAGCAATCGTATGTACCCAAGGGAACAAATGTCCGATGATAAGATCCTTAAAACTGCTGGCTCGTACTTGGATTGTTGTTTTTTGTAAGTGCTTTTTGACTGAAGAAAGATATTCCATGGTGACTATATTCGTTGATATGTTCGTCAATTTCTATGCAAATATGTGCCTAAGCACGGGGTCGTCGCTCAGAACTACTACGCTATGTCTATGGTTGAGGAGATTCCCTTAAACAGCGCGTTTGCAGCTTAGGCCAAAACCTAAAAGCTCTGGTTTGGAGGAGAAGGCAAATTTGAAGTTTCATGATTAATATTTCAACTCTTAAAGCACCAATATCAACAAACAAGGTATCTATCTTCAAGTTAACTATTGAGGATTAGTTTAAGAATTATTTTTAATTTATTCCAGCTAAATTCTTATCGCTACCCCTGATCAAATCTGTTACCTTTTTTCTGGGACAGCCGGTATGTGGTTAAGTAAAGCTCCGTCAAATAGGAGCTGGAGGAGCTTTACTGAACAATATACAACAATTTTAAATAACATGGTGCTTTGAGAAGTAGAGTGGAAAGCGACTGCAGCCTTCTGAGAAAGCAAAATCGACAGGACAACATAGAAGATCGACGCAGAAGAAATGTACAAAGGTAGGCCTATTAATTCTGATTGTTTACAACAATAGATGATCCCATAACGCATTCCGTTTTTCCTGTCACCCTTGCCCCAACTTTGTCCGTTGCGTCACTGATGGTCCCGAATACCTTCCCCGGAATCCATTATGTGTTCTTCTCGAGAAGACGTTCTTTATGATTTTGGTTAACTTTTTATATTTTCATTTTGTAGGTGCTGCGTTTACTTATTTTCTGTTTGTCAAGAGACGCAGCCTGCTTTGTTACATGGTTGGATCACTTAGAGAAGAATTTGAAGTCATCTGGGTATGATTAGTTTTAATCCCTATTCCTCTCTTATTTCTCAAGAGACCAGGTGACAATGAAATGAATATTTTCAATATTATCACGCCTCGTGTAAAATTTAAGAAGTTTGGATTCAATAAAGCTTTATCCCCCCTCTCTAATTAACCCAAGCATACATTTAAAATGTATGCCTTGCTCCGTTTTAGACATTCAGCTTATCATAAGACGATTGGAGTATATTTGATTCTAAAACCCTTAAAATGGGATACCATCCGCCTAAAAAAACTCTCTGATTTACTTCGCAAGGAAAAATTCGTTGACCCAATTTGTTGCCCATTCTCACTTCATGGTCTATTAAACCACAATATAGCATGCAATAAAGGTGCTGTTGCGTGTTGTTTCATTCTGGCATAGAAAAAGATTTAGAAAAGGTCTGTAATAAACAAAGCTCTTTTCTGATATAAACTAAAATCTGTCTCAAATTAGATGTGACGTGAGATTTGCGACAACCCAAAATTAATCATGTAAAACATTTCTATTGTTTTTATTCGCGGACATTTTCACTGACATCTAATTTGAGACAGAATTTATGTGACAACGAGAACAGTATCCACTGCAACGCCTCTCATTTTCAGCACACAGAAGTACAATATACGCTGTCGTTAGTGTAATCAATATTTTAGTTTGGTCTACAATTTGAGAGAACAGACTGTAACTAGCTTGTGACAGACATAGCTAAGCAGAATCAAGGGAGGATAGAGCATTAGGATAGGTGTGGAGGCTGAGTTTGTTGTATCATTTCCTGTTTCTTTTTACAGAATCTTATGGGATTACATACACAGCAATTACAAAGATGTTTGCAAAGAGGTAAGAACAGTAAGCTTTTCTGGGGATAGAACATTTTCTCCTTCTCTATGATAATTTGTTATCAATTTGATGACTAATTTTTATAGCAATCAAATAAATGTTGATTTCTCCGACGCACATCTGAGGTTGTACCTTTTCTTAACCATTTAAAGTTATCTGTGTATGAAACAAGGATACCGGGTGAGTTATAAAAATGTATACATTGTTTGAAAAGTCATATTACGAAAACCATCCCAAAAATTTGAAATATTCTCCACTGCCTGACTGAGGGTTTATCTTAATTTTAAGTTTTTTTCTACTATAGGTTGTATGTGTCTTTACTGGTTAAAACAGTGCTCAATGCTATGTAGACAGAGCGAATTATAATAAGACTTTTTCTAAATGTTCCAGTGCACTATTTTGCTCTCCAATAGAGAATTTCCCGAAAACCGACTTCCTTGGGCTTTGGCTGAAAATAGAATTTAGTGTTTCAATTTAATCCATTTTTGAAATATTAAAATCGTAAAATATAATTTTTCTTTGCTCAGGTATTGCTTTCTATAATGACAAAGAAACAGTTAAAATGTTACTTGCTCTCGAATCAATGCTAGGAACCAAAGAGAACGTTTTTGTCAAAATCTGCTTGAAAATCAAGAGCCCTCTTTTGACTGTTTTTGAGGAGTACGATTTTGTCTAATTCCTGGTTTCAGAGATGATTAACGCCATGGGATCTAAAATGAAACATCACAAGGAAAATCTCAAAAATTAAGTTGAAGCCTCAGTAAGATGATGGATTAAATATTTGAAAATTTGTTGCATCCTTTTTCTTGTATGATTTTTCATACAGTGCAGTGGCTACATTTTTTACGACTCAGCCGGTAGATTGAAGGAATTTATTTTGAAATTTTCATCAATAGTACCAAACATCAAACTAATAGGGCTCAATTTGAATTTTAGTAGATTTCATTCATTTAGATGACTTGTGAGTTTATATTGAAGTAGAAAATTTGAAGTAGCTTACTTCAATCGATCATTTTCATGATAAACGATCTCGGAGCTTTCTGATTTTGCTTAACCCTTCAGACAAAAAATTCTCGATTTTTCGTTTTCGTCATAATCTGATGGTTTAAGTATTTGAGTACCGTTTCAACCAACTCACTTCCAGAAATAACCGCAATTACTGGGAAATTTGAGCATTTTAAAAGAAGCAATCATATTTCTCAAAGTATGCCGGAATAGACTTCAGAGGATTAAAGTAAACTCACTTGACCTTGCAGCAATATTCACAACATCCCCTGCTGTTATTTTCTTGATATAACAATTGACCAAGACCGCGCTAAAGCTTTATTGCTTGACCTGCGGCTTTATGTTTGCACTTTCAAGCATAATCGTTTTTCCCGCGTGTTCTGCTTCAATTTGATAAAAGCCTGATTTCTCGAAACAAGAAATATGAAAAATACCAAATTTGCCGCAGCTTCCAAGAAGCTATTGCTCCCACCCAGAAATGTCCGAACCCTTTTACGGACATACATGAGAAGGTCGGCATTTGCTCTTTCCAGTTTGCAATGGTCATGACGAGGCGGTAACTCCTTATTCTACCTTCTAATCCTTTTACCCCTGTGTTTATTTAAGCAACTGGTTATATTTTTATGGTATTTCACGTTTAATTCTGCTTCGAATAACATAAAATTTTGTTTGGTATAGTTTAAGGAATGGCCGTGGAAAATAGAGTTTCTTAATCGCTGTCTGAAGGGTTACAGTAACCTTAAACAAAAAACCATAGCGTTAGTGTAAGCATTAGCGTGTTTCTACAGCCTGCACATAGCCGTTTGCACTTTACACTCTCTTTTCATCATGTCACGTGACGTTATCAATTTGCGCTCGAAAATCAGACCTGGGGTAAATGAAGCCACTACAATGGATGGCAGAAAATCCACTGGTGAGGATCGAATACCCCCCGAAGCTCGTATCTCTAGCTTCTCACGAACTCACAGTAACACTAACCACTGCAATAAACTGTCAATAGCATTCGTAATTCTAGATTCCCAGACGATGCAAGTAAAGGCGGCGGTCTGCCCTGGTAGATAAAGGGTAACCAAATCGCACAGTAGAAAAGAATTTTCGCCCAGTTACTTTTCTTAAAACTTTTTATAAGATATTTGAAAAAGTCCTGAAGCAACAATTGATTCAACATTTGAATAACACACTTTCAGTTTTTATTGCGCCTATAGACAAACATACGGCACCCAACATGTCTTGTTACGTCTGATAGAAGATTGGAGGTCTAACCTTGACAATGACTACCTCGTAGGTGCGGTCCTGATGGATCTTTCCATAGCCTTCGACTGTATTCCACATGACTTGACTATTGCCAACTACATATGCATAGGGATTCGATGAAGATGCGCTTGTCCTTACCTATTTTTATCTCAAACGACGAAAACAATGCGTTCGGATGAATTTTATATACAGTTCCTTCCAACAGGTTATATCTGGTGTGCCCCAAGGATCTGTGCTGGGCCCAATCTTGTTTAATTTCTATATAAATGATTTATTTCTCTTCATAAAACCATGGGTAGTAGGAAAAGCGAAATGTGGTTTGGGTTTATCCAGTGGTATCAAGAATCAGAACTATTAGGCCTACCTTTGTGGATGTTTTCTGTGTCGATCTTCTCCGTTATCCTGTCGATTTTGTATTTTCAGAAGGCTGCAGTCGCTTTCGGATCCAGCTTACAAGCGCCATGTTTTTTAAAGTTGTTGTATGTTGTTCCTTAAAACTTCTTCAAAGGGGAGAGGGTGGAGCCTTTTTGAGAGTGTCTCGTTTATTTATCAAAATAAATCAATTCTAAAAGCTTGGAAGCTGTTCAAACCACTCCAAAACATTAGCGGATAGATAGGCGAACATTGAAAATGAAGGTTGACTCTAAAGAAGCCATGAGCAAATTATAACTGATGGAGTTTGTGGTGCTGTTTACAAATTATTATCAAAAAGGCAAGTTCTCTCAGCTTTCTGGGACAAAATTTATGGTTTGCTTTTAAGAACAGCTTATTCGTGCAATTATTTCATTGGTTTAGGTCTTACTGACATTTGCTGCCTCTCCTTCCCCTGCTCGCCATTGCAATGGAGAATATAAGAGCAATTTTATGCAGCTGTAGAAATTTTCTGAAGATTTACCCCAAAACAAACTAGCGTCTGGATGAAAAGTGTATTTCTCAGAGTGCGCATTCGAGATTGAAGAACGCTTTCCAGAAGGGACTTAATCTTCACGCAAGCCATGAAGAAATTAGAAGATTTAGCATCAAATTGATTACATTCCAGTGGATCTGAATTTTATTATTAATATTGTGACGATGACCATTGTAGGTTTTTCAGAAAAAAAGATACTTCCATTATTATATTAGTATGATGACAATTCCATTATTAATGCCAGTAATTGAATTAAATTAGGCGTTAACGGTAAGACTAAGCCATATTTGAACGTTTCGATAGCTGAATTTTGATTTCGCTTCTAGATACTCAGTTTAAAGAAATACAGAAGTAAAAATATCGTTCAAGAAAAAGCCGAGCAATTCCTCACTGAACTACGACATATCAAAAGAAAGGGAAATGGAAGCAAGGTAAGAGTTGATTGTTCTTATATACCTCTCTACCTGCGGCTGTAATGATAAGCCATGTAGAAATTCAAAAAGTGAAGACCACGTTATTTAAAGATAGGCATGAATATTGATGGTTACATACTTCAGAAGGAAACGCCGGGTAATAATTGATCGATGAAACGTGATTTTATATCCAGTTTTGCCTTAACATTGGTAATTGCGAAATGTGGCCACATAGAATCCAAACAACTAAAGCGAATTAGAGAGAAAGAATCGTTTTCTCGCTCGAACTCTTCGAGTAATCTTCGCTTTTCATTAGTCATCGCCGATTTTACAGGGTCGTGATTGGTATTGTTTTGTACCTTTTTGTTTAAAATTGGGTTTAAAAGCCTGATTTGATTCCTTAGTTTTCAAAGGATCATATTATTTCTTGTTCATGTACCGGGTGTCCCAAAAAAGTATACAGATTTGGTCGACCCTAGCGATGAGAATTTAGCGTGAATCAAACCAAAAACATTTTTAAAACATACCTCGATAGTCAACTGGAACATTGATACCTTGTTTGTGGATACTGATGCTTTGAGAGTTGATATATTAATCGTCAAAGTACAAATTTGCCTCGACCTCCAAACCAGAGCTTTGGCGTTTTGGCCTAAGCAAATTCTTGAAGCACAGTGAATAAGTCAACAATAGACTGGAAAATTTTGAAACAGGAGGAGAACAATTTAAAACTGCACAGCTGATATATTTTAAAAGAGATGATTTGCGTGACACTTATCATCAAGGGAGCTCCAAAGTAAACTTCCTTCATTTTAATGTCAACAATTTATTTCAAGACGTTTACTTTGGAGCTCCCTTGATGATAGGTGGATAAGGGTCACGTAAGCTGAATTTTGCAAAACGCAGCTGTTGTGCAGTTTTCAATTTTTCTCCTCTTGCTTCAAATTTGTTCAAGCCTATTGTTGACTTATTCGCTGTACTTCAAGAATTTGCTTCGACCAAAACGCCAAAGCTCTGGTTTGGAGGTGGAGGCAAATTTGTCTTTTGAAGATTAATATTTCAACTCTCAAAGCACCAATATCCACAAACAAGGTATCTATGTTCAAGTTGACTATCGAGGTATGTTTTAAAAATGTTTTCGAATTGATTAACGCTAAACTCTCATCGCTAGGGTCGACCAAATCTGTACACTTTTTTGGGACCCCGGTACTTCATCTTTTTTCATTTTGAATGGGCTTTTACATCTTTACACAAAAGTCAAGCCTTCTTTATGACACAGGCAATTATTTCAAAAACAAGGACTCGATCTGAAATGTTGCCGTTTAAAAGTACATTTCAAACTTAGTTATAGCTTATAGAAATACAAAATGTATCTAGTCTAAGGTTTTTCCGGTTGTCTAGCAACTTACCTTTAATGACAATAGACAACAAACTACGTTATTTCAGACAGTCAATTCAATAAATTAGATTCTCAATTCTTCAATTTGTCATTGCCCGTAACTAAAGTCAAGATTCACAGCCATCTTTGATGACAAAGTGGGTGGTTTCTGCGTACCAGAAAGGTTTAAGAAATCCACTTGAATACACGAAAACTAAGTGTGGATTTAAAATGTTGTTACTCCTCTAAATCTTGTGATAATTCTAAACCCCATTGATTAAGTATGAACCCAATATTAAAAACAAGTCTGTGAACGAATTTTTGCAACATCTTTATTTTCCATCCGTACATTTATATTTTCATGGGGGTGGGTAAAATCGTCTAAAAACGACTGAACATTTGGCGTCCCTGTGCTGTCTTTTGTTTTGCCCTATCGTTTTATAAGCCACTGAGGATTTAGTGCCTATCTTGTGTTGAAGTCCTTTTCGATTTCTTAGCTATTCGGAAAAGTTATTTTAGAACAAATCTTAACTTTATGATCGCTTTGAATTCGCACGATTTGGATGTCTCTAGAATAGAGGCTCCCGGTTTTATTTTGAAGTATGCTACAAATATGCATGGATGATTATGAGTAATGTTTCAGTGTTAGGCTACGAATATCACGAAAATAGTGCTCTACAGACATCATTTCAATGCCTTTTACAGAGTACGGTTCAAAATCAACATTTCAAACTTTCAAGACATTTAATTATAGGAAAGATAATTGAATTTTGTCTTTTTTGTAATATGTATGATTTTTTCGAACACCCAGTATTAATTATTCCTGATTTTTACAATCTTAGGTCGGCTTTGCAGAGTGCTACGCAGCTTGCCAGGTAAGTCTTTAAGTATTTTCCAAGATTTTGAAAAGCTGTCCAAAATGCATTCTATCTGCAGTTTTCTTGTCATTAGAAAGAAATACTTAAGTTAAGAAAATAGTTGTTTATTCCATTTTATAAGTGGAAACAAGAATAGACCTTTTCACAGAGGTCTGGGACGGCGCGCTACTTTTCTGGAAGATGGCGGATACGCTGCGAGAGGGAATCCCCTTCGCGATGCAAACACTGAACTGCAGTTGCAGTTGGCGAAGTTGTCGGCGAAAAATCGCATTTAACTCCCAGTTACTGAGCAATTAGAGGACGAGCAAGGCTTACAGAATGAAACTGAAGACTTATCTACTACATTACAGTGATATTTAGCATATTCTACAAGGAAACATTCATTTCTTCGAGTCGTTTTAGTGAAGTTGGATTTTATGATTATTGATGATCAATGACGGACTCCGTTAAACTAATTTTGGATTTTAGTTTATATGAATCAAGCTTATTGCCCATTGACTGTTGCAGGAATAGGAACGATCGTATATTTTAGGAGCCAAACAATGATTATATTTCTTCCCAATGCTGAAGCTACTAGCAGAGCAAGCCTTTCTTCGCATATGGGTTTATTGACAAACAGTGTGGCTTGTGATATTTCAAAATAAAGCACTACTGTACATACCCCTAAAATAAGGCCACTTACCGGTTCAAAGCAGCTTCTTTACTTGCACGCTACTCCGGGGTTCTCATTTATTCGTACAATTTTTGTTCAAAAGGAAAATCAAACACAGACTGCGTTAAATTTTGCCAACCAAGGCCTATGCCACCAAAACAATAAATGCCTTCAAGCAAAACAACATACTTCAGCAATTCTTTGACTTGGCCTCTCATCTACAATTGTAAAACTTCCAGAACACTTTTATTTGTTTTCGTTTCTAAAGCATATAAATTACTTGTTGCAAACCACTTTCTTCTTCTTTGATTTTGAGAAACAACAGAGAGAACGAAATGACGAATGCATTTATAATGGCGAACATTTTCCCGCCAAAGTCTCTCTTTTGTTACGAGGCTAAACGCGCACAGGAAATCTTTGCCTGCTGCCTGCATACATTTGTACCAAAAGTGCAGATGCCCCTTCGTATTCTGGTTAAAGTGCAATATTTAATCTCCGTTTATTCATAAACAAAAATCTAAAATTGGCAAATAATCATCATACAATCCAAATTCACCAAACTCGAAGAAATAAACTTTTCTTGTAAAGTATGCTAAATACCACCTTAAAGTGATAGGTACCAATCTTTTTTCATGTTTTAAGCCTTTCTGGTCTTCTGTGAACCATTTATCTGGATTTAAATGCAAAATTTCGTGCACAGCTTCTCCCACTTCAGCTCTCAGCTCCAGTTCAGTGATTGCATCGCGAAGAGGATTCCCTCTATCCGCCATCTTCCAGAAAAGTAGCGCGCCGTCCCAGACCTCTGTGAAAAGGTCTATTGAATTGAATCACTCCCGTGAATTCTGAAAATAATAAACCTTGACATAACGAACTTCTTGGTACAACGAACTAAGTTTCTGGCCTCTTTAATTATAGTGTATACCGAGATCTTGATAAAAGATCAAATATATAGCCTTGAATATTGCATTTGGAGATTTCGGGCCTAACCCCTCTTCAGTGATAACGAAATAGAGTACTTTATCTAAAGTAGTTGGGGTAGAAAAAGGACGATTGATAGAACAGGTGTAATAGTGGAATGCAGAAAAGAATGCGACGTAAGAGGAGGAGTAGAAGATTCGAAAAGAGATCCTGCTACCAAATATGGCTATCAAAGATACTAGGATATAAATGAAAAACGTTTGTTAAGTCTCTATGGCAGGAGAGTCCCCAATTTAAAAATAAGTCTTTCTCTAAAGTCTTTCTCTTTAGAGCATATTTACTTTGTCAGCGTATAATATTCCCAAAACCGACATATTGTCCGTGGATTCTAAAATATTAAGTTTATTTGTAATTTATCTCCGTTTGACAAACTCCCGATGCAAAGAACGTTTTCTCGTTCCCTTCAGTCATACCGGATGCAACTATATCTTCTGGCCAAAACCCACGGAAGACGATTTTTGGGGTATTTTTCGTTCGAAAATCTAAGAATGCATTATAAATTGTAAATAAATTCCAAAATTTGTTAAAGCCTCAGTAAGTCAATGAAGGTAGAGTATTTCAAATCGGTTTGATTGTTTTTTTTTCAGTACGATTTTCATCAAACAGTGGATTCCTTTTTTAAGGCTCCAGGTTGTTTGGTGTTTAGATATTATAAAATTCGTCCAGAAAACCACGAAAGCAGTACTAGACATTCAATTTTTACTGTGTTTTTTATTAACTCCTTGGCCAGTTTCGGATTGTTTTTCATAGATATTGCGAGACTTTGGTATAATGAAACAAATCAAAACGTTTTGCCAATTGCTCAGCCATTTGTTTACTAATGTCTTCTAAAGTCATTCCTTTGTTTAATCTCAACATTTTCATTAAATTCAGAAGTTCGAGCATAAAGAGCCGATTAGACAAGGAGATGGTTTCTCAATAAGGAAACTGTTTAAATACGTTATGATTGTCGTGATTATGGCTGTCGCTGTTGACATTTACCAGACAAAGGGTTATAAAGGTTGGTTGTGAATTCCTTTTCGATCAACACTGAATTTGCTGTTCTTAGTTTGGTTGTTGGTTTAGTTTGTCTTTCTTTTGCAGCTTGGGAGACTGAAAAGTAGCCGGCCACAATAGTTTGCTTTGGATTTTTATTCTACTTTAGTTAATTGTGCCTTTCCGAGACTTTTATGGCACAGCTGGTAGCATTTTCCAGTCGACAAATAAAGAACTCTTTATACTTAAATTGTGGAAATTACTCTCGAGTCGAGAATAGACGGGATGGGTGGAAAATTCCCCATATCCCAATGAACGGGGTGATCTGGAATAAACGGGGTGGACGGAAAATTCAATCTGCAGTTCTGTAATCAGGCGAAACGCACAAGTTGTTTTGACCGCAAAGAATATTGAAACAAGTTCAAATTCACTGAGAACTATCAAAAATTCAAAATAGATTTCACGTCACATTACAGGAAACATGATTTCGCATGTTTCACATTTCAAGAAGGTTGACATTAATATACAGGGAGTCAGGAATGAAGATGTCCTGGGTGGGTTTAAAAAAAGATTATTAAGCGGGTGGGGAAGTCTATTCCGGACTCGGAAGTGGTTTTTTATTCATAATTGTATACCTCGGCAGTTAACCGGACGGATGAGATAATGTTCAACGAACGTGAGTAAAACAAGCTCTACCAAACCGCTAATAACTCAATTATTTTGTACAGGTAGCCGAACTGAATCAGTTGCAGCGAATCTTGGCATTGACCACCACATAGGAGCAGCCCTTGTTCGATTAGAGGGAATGGGTGGCTGTGCAGGACGGTAAGATAATTTTCTTATTTAAAATCCCTTGATTAAAGGAATCATTTGTCGAAAGTTTATGCCAAATATCGCTCGCAGCACTTTGTCAAACATGATTCGAAAGTCCGATCACAGGAGGCCCAATCGCGTATTATTTCGAGGGTTAATGTTTTAATCTGATCTCCACTTATCGACACTTCTTGCCGATTGCCACTATGAGGACCATGCGCTATTCAGTTCAATGCTACTGCTCTGTTGCTGTTGTCGTACCTACTGTAATAAAGCAATATTATTGGTTGTGTATGCTATACGGTATACAGTATAATAAAAATAACAGTATACAATATAATAAGTGTTATGTTTATTATACCGTATACTGTACAACATACACAACCAATACATTTGCGTTATTGCAGTAGGTACAACGACAGCAACAGAACAGTAGCATTGAATTGAATAGCGTATGTTTTCATAGTGGCAAGCGGCAGGAAGAGTCGATAGGTGGAGATCACATCTAAATAGTAGCCTTCCTTATAATTTGTGATTGGGCTTCCTGTGGTCTGATGCAAGTGTGTTTCAAAGATTGTTAACTAAAGCCTGGTTTCCATATGATCGTTCCTGTCGTTCCTGTCGCTAGTATATTTTGCAGCGACACAAACGACGCGAACAACAGGAGCGATCGAATAGTTTCCATATGATCGAAATATTTAATGGAAACCACTTTTCAAAAAGTCAGCACAGGGTGTCGCTCGCATCGCTATAATCGCTGGCAGAAAAAGGGTAGTTTGCATCAAATCGTTCGTGTCGCCAGGGCCGTCGAGAGCCAGCCCGGGCCCTGGAGTCATTTATGGGATCGGGCCCTAGTGGGGGTTTGGGGGCTTTGCCCCCAAGAAAATTTTCCGTGACCACGCCCTTCAGACTCTCGGAAAATGAGGGAAACGCCCTTTTTAGGAATAATAGTTTAAACAAATTGCTTAAACGTTCCATGTCAAGGTTATGCAAAAAACTAGTATTGGTGAACGAATGACATCGTTTTGTGAGGGAATCTAAGCATATATAAGCCTTTGATAAAAATAGCCGTGCAAAGACNGAATTGAATAGCGTATGTTTTCATAGTGGCAAGCGGCAGGAAGAGTCGATAGGTGGAGATCACATCTAAATAGTAGCCTTCCTTATAATTTGTGATTGGGCTTCCTGTGGTCTGATGCAAGTGTGTTTCAAAGATTGTTAACTAAAGCCTGGTTTCCATATGATCGTTCCTGTCGTTCCTGTCGCTAGTATATTTTGCAGCGACACAAACGACGCGAACAACATGAGCGATCGAATAGTTTCCATATGATCGAAATATTTAATGGAAACCACTTTTCAAAAAGTCAGCACAGGGTGTCGCTCGCATCGCTATGATCGCTGGCAGAAAAAGGGGTAGTTTCCATCAAATCGTTTGTGTCGCTACGGTCACTGGTACGTTTTTTCAGCGACGGGATCGACACGAACGATCATATGGAAACCAGGCTTAAGATTCCCTATTGTCTCATAAGCGTAGCAAATTTGTATACCATCTGTACCTTTCAATAATTAATAATCTTGTCTAATTAAGTAAGGATAGGTAGCTGAGAACACGTTCTATATTCAACCAGTTAGTTTTGCATTAGTGTGCTCACTTT
This sequence comes from Aurelia aurita, assembly GCA_004194415.1. Lineage (NCBI taxonomy): Eukaryota > Metazoa > Cnidaria > Scyphozoa > Semaeostomeae > Ulmaridae > Aurelia > Aurelia aurita. The sequence continues at coordinate 165,050 of REGM01000303.1, forward strand.
TTGAAGTACCGGGTGACCAAAAGAAAATGAGCCGACATAAACGGTTATATCATAAGAAGCATCCGACCTAAAGGAATGTTTTGAGCACTCTTTGGTAGCTAAACAACTAGCCTACATTGCCATTTTTTATTTTGTTTATTTAAATCTCATATTGGCGAAAATCAGGATTTGGTGACACCAGGTAAATCTAAAAGCTTTCAAAAGCCGTCAAAAACTGGGGATCGATCAGAAACACCGGGAGGGAGGCAAGGGGGGTTGGTCGCCCCCCCCCCCAATGCTCTCCAGGACCAATTTTCTAATTCTTCTAATTCCTGTATAAAATTTTCGGGGGGGAGGGGGGTAAAGGGTAAGGCTGATGATATTGGCAATTACGTATAAATATAGGTTTGTGTATTCTTTTTGTCTTTAATGGCATTTTCCGACGATATGAAGGATGCTGCCCTAAGCAAATTTCCGGTGGCTTCGCTCCCGAACCCCCGTTCTTTTCACTTGCCACGCTTGCACATCTCAACAACATAGCCTGAGAACTATCTGCGGTAGGCCTGTTTTTGCAGGTCTGTTTATCTTAATTGGTTCCTGATGGGCCTATGATGCCTCATTTTCGCAAAACTTAAGGTAACTCTGCTTTCTGCTCTGATGAGCACGGAAAGCCGGTTTTCAGATCTCCTCATTTTCATTTTCATTTTAAATTCATTTTGATTTATTTCAACAGGGTTCAGTACATTCAGTAAAATTTACATAACTGATTTTCAATGTGCTCTGCTTAAAAACAAACTAGCCTAATACATGAATTGCTACGTAATACAAATCAACTTTAAGATCCTATATAAAAAAAGAAAATTTATTAAAAGAAAGGGACTCAGAAGTCATACTTATGTGCTGAACATTGATTTAGAAGATCAACCTCTTTGATCTTTCAAGAACGATTTTTAGTCTCACTTTGAAAGTAGCTAGCGAAGAAGCAGTTTTGATTTCATAGCTCAACTGGTTCCAAATAGTAACTCCTCGATAGGAAAAGCTCCGTTGCCCATTTGAGGTCCTCTCCAGAAGTTCATTAATTACACCGAAACCAATGGGCTTGGCCCCAGACCCCGTCCTGTCCCCCCCCCCCCAATAAAAAATCCTGGCGGTGCGACTGGGATCGTTATGATCAGTACAAGACAGTAAGGAACGTTTTTCACCCTAATAGCTTGGGAATAGACAGCCAAGACAGAGATTCCCATTGCATGCAAAAATTCCCAGTTAGGAAAGAGCATTTAAAACTTCCGAGAAAAGACAAGTTCTAATACCGCCATACTATTACTTTCGTACACTAAATTTGAGTTGCATATTCCCAGTGTGATATGCTCATTGTTTCTTATGTCTTCAGCTGATCGAAATCAATCCCCTTTAAAAGTTTTTGAAAGGTTTTCGTCGTGTCTTCGTCATGTAAAACTTTTAGAACTTAGTTTCACTAAGGCCCCGTTTACACGATACCGTTTTCATTTCATATCGGATTGGTTTCATATCGGATTGGCCTTCTGTTTACACGAGACCGTTTTCATTTCATATCGGATTGGCCTTCTGTTTACACGAGAACGCACCAATCCGATATGCTTCATACCGTCGCGTTTTCAAATGAAAACGCTCTGAAAGTGGCATGAAACGAATCCGATATGAAATAAAAACGGTATCGTGTAAACGGGGCCTAAATCATGATTATCATTAATTTGCGATGTCGGTAAAGATGACCAAAATGATGGCTAAATTGCGTTAACAGTGAACCAGGAAACAACTTTTGAATCGCTCCTTGCTATCAGTTACTTTATTTTCTGTAACAAAGATGTCTCGGTTCACTTTTTCTTTTCGGTAACCTGGTACAATAAAAGTTTTCTCCAAGTCTCATTTCCAATCTGGCATAGAAATGTCCATGTGTCGAGAATTGTCTTACAGATTATAACTAATCTTTCAAATTTATTTAGATGGTCAAAGGAGAATTTACCGCAATATTACGCAAAAGTTGCACCCTATCTCGATCCAGTTATGGACGCTACATGGAAATATGCATTCCTTGTTTCCGAGAAAGTCTGCGAATACACTAAACCTGCAATAGCATTCCTAAGCAAGAATACAGAAAAGCTATTTGAAAAGGTAACAATGTTTGATACTCAACAGGTTGTAAATTGAAGAAAAATAATGATATATCCTATTCCCAACATACCTATTCCATGAGTCTTAGTACCTTTTCGTCTCATATTGCCTTTACCGCTCACACTAGGAGTCATAGTTTAAGCCAATCTACAAGCTTTGTTCATATTCTTTCAATGAGAATGTAATACATTCAGGCTCCCATAAGTCGAACTCGCATGAGTCGGACCAGAGGTCGAAAAAATGTTTTCCTTTCTGGGAACCTATGTCTATGGCTGAAAAATTTCTGCAAACTTTCGCAGGGGTAAAGATACCAAATCTTTGTGTTTACTTAGATATTATATACTGTGTGGTAAGAAACGTTCAAAATATGACATCAGACGATGTACGTCTGTTGCATTTCAGCCTCAATTTCAATAGTGAAAAACACGCCAAAAGTCTCGTTTTCGGTTTCAAAATGGCAGTCATGAAGTCTTGAAACCAAATCAAATATTTTAGACGACCCATTTTTGAGGAGCTACGTTGCAATTGCTACAAAATGTAGGAAGAAGCTCTTGCTGTTTAATCTAATGAATTGAGGTAGTATGTCTTTTATCGAAATCAAAACAAACACTGCCCTGATTGATCATGAGGTTGCTGATAAACACCATGTTTTATTTTACATGATATCATTTCCTCAGTTAACAGTAACAGTCATTGAGTCAATAATATGCAATAAGTTAAAAGCAACCTCGTCAGCAATTCTATTCAATAAGTAGGAACTTGAGGCTTGTTTTGGATCTAGGTTTCATGAAAGTCTTGGACATAAAGCCTTGTGCTCGTCTGGCTCCATATTTAGACAGCTGGACAGCTTACACAAGAGGTTGCTTTGTAAGCAACTCAAGTCGAGTTACAATTTGAGCTCCATCATCTAATGGCACACAGGTACACTGTTCCGCACTTTTTTGATACTATGGCTCAAAAAGACACAACCTCTTTTTTCTTTAAGCAGTCGGACACTGTGTAAATCAGAACAATAATTGACAAGACTATGCCCATATATCCTTTACAATAGACCATTCAGCTATTCTGCAAAGATGTCAGGTCGAGATCGAGCAACCTTTTTATACAGTTTTATTCGAACGGTTCGATTGAGTGGCGTTACGGCTTCTATCACTGTCTTGCACATTCGAAAATTCGTTAAATTTCTTCAAAATTTATAAAATTCTCGCTCGATCCAGACTCTTTTTGTAGAACAGGTACAACGTCTATCATTTCATTAATCAGACTTGCGTCAGTCGGATCGTTTTCTTGGTACGAAGTGATCCGACTTATGCGAGGTTGACTATATTTGCAAATAGAATGCTCTAACCAGATTAAGCCTAAAAAAATTGGTTTTCAAAGCTTCTCTTTGTCCCATTGAGAAAGATGATTGCATTTATGTTTTGCCCATTTTAAATGAAGACAAACAGCCATCTAAACATCACGAGCTCATCGTTCTTGTTTGAGTCCTTAGTCCTTGAAACTAAAAGTTTTGAGCGTCTTTGCATCGCTGTTCTCCAACCGGTAGCTTGGCCTATCTAATATCAGAACACAAAATTGTAGTTCTTGCGGTGTTTTGAAGTTTATTGTAATGCAAACTTATAGCTCTGAATTTGCTCACCCCATTCTTCTCATCCCTTTTTTACAGATAGACAAACTTATTCCCGGATACACAAGCAAAGTCACCGAAAATGCATCACAGCTGTGGAGCATCACAGTCGTTACTACGCAACACTACATGAACAATACAATGTCAATCATCGCCAAAAATGCACCAATCATCGCAAACCACGTGACAACAGTAGTAAATAGCACTAGCAAATGGATCTACCAGCTTCATCCACCTTTCTTTGATAATGCGGCAATGCGTGCCCATTGTTCTTTCGACTGCGTTAAAGGATACCTGAATGACGCCTGGCAAGTTATTGTTGAATACACGCCAATTGTAATGGAGAAGACTGTTGAATATGTTCGCTTAGTCACGGTCATATTGCAAGGATATTGCTCAGCTGGGCAGATTTGGATACAAAATGTGCTGAGGTAAGCGTAGGAAATTTAAAAGAACAATTGGAAGATTGCTTGAAAATCAAAGCCATGATGAAACTACCATGTAGTATATTTCATAATGTTTACGCTTTTGAAGGCAATCTGGATATAACATTTAGGATTGAAGTGAACACATGTGAGTGCTTTCTGCTCAAATTCAACTTTGGGTGTTATCGTGAGATCTGCGGTTACGTTGATATCTTTATACAATACCAAAAAACCATCATCATCACCATCTATTTATTTATATTTACACTCAGGAAATAGAAGCTTGAAAAACACCCCTCAAAGCAATCTTTGTCTCCAAAAGAGAGATTCGCTGTTTATCATCATTCAGGCACAACACCTTGTAGGATTTTTGTAATTCGATCAAACCTCGATCAAACTGACATATTGCAAGAAACTAGGAGGTCAGCCCGACGTTGCCTGCCCAAAATTGCTTCTTTAGGGCTGGTTATTACCATTGAGATACCAAATTTCCGGGCTAATACGCCGTTCCACAAGATTGCGGAAAGAACAGAGAGAGAATCGGAAGAAGTAGAAAAGTAAGGAGAAAATCACAGAGGTAGTTGGAGAGTGGGTAACGAAACGGCTGCGTGGCTTTTTGCAGGCTACCTGAGCGGAGTGCCTCTCAAGCTTCTGTTCAACTTTTATACATAAGTACCAGATAACCCCCAAATGGAATGGTTAGGCAAGAACATAGGTGAATCTNGGAGGTCAGCCCGACGTTGCCTGCCCAAAATTGCTTCTTTAGGGCTGGTTATTACCATTGAGATACCAAATTTCCGGGCTAATACGCCGTTCCACAAGATTGCGGAAAGAACAGAGAGAGAATCGGAAGAAGTAGAAAAGTAAGGAGAAAATCACAGAGGTAGTTGGAGAGTGGGTAACGAAACGGCTGCGTGGCTTTTTGCAGGCTACCTGAGCGGAGTGCCTCTCAAGCTTCTGTTCAACTTTTATACATAAGTACCAGATAACCCCCAAATGGAATGGTTAGGCAAGAACATAGGTGAATCTCTGAAACTCTCATGAGGAAAAAACTACGAAGAATAGTTTTATTCGCTGCGTGTTTTATAGAGCCTTTTGTTGTTGTTGTTGTCATAGGTGCGCAAAATGGAAAAGGGGGTACGCCACACCTGATATCATAAACTGTGCTTTCCCTCGTAATCATCTCTAGTTAAATGTTAAGTTAATTAGTATGTAGGCTATAAAAGGAATAGCTAATTAAGGCTTACTGTTTGCAATTTACATAATTAAAAAACTATCAAAATGGAAAACATACCGGGTGTCCCAAAAAAAGTCTAAGCGTTTGAACAGTTCCTGCGGAGGAGCCTCATCTCCGAACATTTTTATTTTATCGTGATGATATAGATGAGATCTTACTTGCAGTTTGCGACCTCGCATGACCAAATCAAATTTGTATGTGTAGAGTTATTCACTTAAACAGGCAAATTTCTGAGGCAACCTAAGACAGATGGGTATTGAATTATGCTACTACTTGCGCATCTATGCGTAATTTGAAAGTATTTTTGAGGCAGATCAACCATTAAACTTTCTATTATTAAAGTTTGTTGATCAATTGAACTATTATATTAACTAGAAATAACTATAAGTTATCAACTGCGCGCAGTAAATGTAAAAAGAACACTACAATAAAGGGCATTACGCCCCTTAGATAGATATTTGTTGACCCCGATGAAGCCACAAGAAATTCGTAGATGAATTCTTGCTACTCTTTTATGCTTGTAGCAGTTAAGTTTATCGTTGCTCTTCGTATTATTGTAAGTTAATTGATTTTTGGGAATGGGCTGAGAATATATGTTTAAAATAGATGTCAATGCGGGGGGAGGGGGGGGGGTGGTGCTGAAAAAAGTTCCTTCATTCCGTATTCCATGTTTTATGACAACGTAGGAGAGGGTAAAGGTAGTGATAACAGTTTATTGTGTCAAGTTAATAATGCCATGCCTGTTGAAAATATGAGTGTATGGAAACATTGAATTAGGTTCGTTTCAGTATTGTGCAGCTGAAAGAAAGACGAGCATTCATTTCATCATGTTGACTCATATAAAGCTTCGTTGCGTGAAGATGAACGACGCGATCTCGCAGCTATTTACTCGATGTTTGGTCTCTTCCCCTTTTCAAGGCCAAGCGAAATACTTACTATATCGATGGAAAGAGCTTAAACAACTTTTGGAGCTGCACAAACTTACTGCCGTCTGTCATGAATCGTGGAGAAAGTTTGATTGACTCGCCACTACTCCAGCTGTATGCCCTCCAGACATCATGCGATATGATGTGACACATTTTAATCGAATCCCATTTACCACGTGGTCACAAATTGCTGCATATGCGCGAGTGGCAAACCATAAAATAGTTGTAACTCAGAATATTATGCTTGCTCCTTCGTCGCGCGCAATTAGAATAAATGACAAGAAGAGATGCAGTTAAACTTCAACAGTCGCAGAGTAACTTTGTAGGACTGAAGAAAGTTTCTCAAGTAGTGTGTTCAACTACGAAGGGAACTTCTCAAACATTTTTCTTTTCAGTTGTGATTATTCAGTCATAAAAACGAAATTCAGGCTTTAAAATTAGTGAAAATATCTTTCATTTTAATTGCTCAACAAACTTCCAAAAAATCATTGATGGCTGAGCTGCCCTAAAAACTCTTTCAAATTAAGCATAGATAGTAGCAGCATAGTTAAATACCCATCTGTCTTAGGCTGCCTCAGAAATTTTGCCTGTTTAAATTAATTACTCTACAAATAGAAATCCGATTTGGTCATGCGAGGTCGCAAATTCCACGTTAAGATCTCATCTATATTATAAATGTTGAATAACAGTTTTCGAAAATAAGGCTCCTCCGTGGAAACTGTTCAAACGCTTATACTTTTTTGGGACACCCGGTATATTACAGGATAAATACAAGACATCTATCCTGTTGTCTACCCAACATCTACCCAACTTTCGAGACATACCGGGTGTCCCAGAAAAAAGGTAGCAGATTTGATCTGGCTTAGCGATAAGAATTTAGCTTTAATAAATCGGAAATAATTTTTAAACTAATTCTTAATAGTTAACTTGAAGATACATACCTTGTTTGTTGATATTGGTGCTTTGAGAGTTGAGATATTAATCTTGAAATTTCAAATTAGCCTTCACTTCCAAACCAGAGCTTTTGGGTTTTGGCCTAAGCTGCAAACGCCCTGTTTAGGGGAATCCCCTTAACCATAGACATAGCGTAGTAGTTGTGAGCGAGGACCTCGTACTCAGGCACACATTTGAATAGAAATTTCAAAACTGGAAATTGACAGACATATCAATGAATGTAGTCACCAAGGAATATTTTTCTTCGGTCAAAAAGCACTTACATAAAAACAAAAATCCAAGCATGAGCCAGCATTTTTAAGGATCTTATCAATGAAGATTGCAAGATGTAATTGATGTATTCACGATCAAGGGAATTATTTCGCTGGTGAATAACTTTTATTAGACAGATGCAATTTGGAATTTTGGTAGAATGAAAAAGATGTCTCTTAGGGACTAAATTCGTGATCCAATTGTCAAGTTCAGTTTCGGCTTTGCATTCAAATGTTGTCCTAAGCACGAGGTTTCTTGTTCGTACTTCGCTATAATTCAGGAGATTCCACAACGCAGCGGTTAACAGCTTAGGCCAAAACCCAAAAGCTCTGGTTTGGAGGTGGAGGATGAGGCAAATTTGAAGTTTCAAAATTAATATTTCAACTCTCAAAGCACCAATATCAACAAACAAGGTAGCTGTCTTGAAGTTAGCTATTGAGGATTAGTTTAAAAATTCTTTCCGATGGATTCAAGCTAAATTCTTATCGCTACCCCTCGTGAAATCTGTTACCTTTTTTCTGGGACACCCGGTATATTCCATCATTGTTATTGTTTAAGTTAGGTTTATGAGAAACCTGACTATTTAACGAAACAATGTATACTTCTTGTTAGTAAATGGGACAAATTTTTGAAAGGTATGGTCTTCAGAACTGGAATTTTTGAAAACTGAAAATAGTGAGCTCAACAGCGGTATCTTTTCGATTCAAGCACCTCTAATCAACTTGACTTATAGCATTTTGGGGTTGTTAACTATCAGTGCATATTTGTATTATCTCCTATGATTTTGCCAAAATTCTTAAGTGCCATTAATTCATGAGAAGCGAAGCTAACACGAGGCTGCTTGCATTGGAAAGATGTTGCAGTTTCGAAATCGTGAGTTCACTTTTTTCAGAAGCTACGTATTGAAGGTGAAAGTTTCAACTTCTTTGTTTATCTTGCAATCCACATGAATCAAGCTCAGAGGCAAAAACTTTATAAATAGAAAACGGAGGATAAATTCTTTAAAGAGTAAATCTGGGGTTGGTTCATGTAAGGTTATAAAACAAGCTTAGTTTCTGGTAAAGCAAGATATCAACGTCTTTTACCTTTTCACGCTTTTGACAGCCGTGATCCTTCGATAAAGTTTGAAGCAGTTAAGCCTAACTGGCCAAATACCGGCATCATCGCTCTGCGGTTGCACTCCAAAGAGGCTAGCCACGATTTGGAGGTAAGATTGTGACGTTGTGACGCACCCCAAACAATAGATCCGCCTCGTTTGGGTTGAATGTTGACGTCGCAGCGCACCTAAGATGACGTCACTGCGCACAACCAGATTATTTGAATACACAATTTTGCAGAGAAAAGACAAGAAATGTTTGCAAAAAGTACCATATACTATTCATAACAGTATAATCTTTCATTTTATGGTCAAATCATACCAACCCCGGATTTTTCCTTTAAGACAATCGGTAGACTTTTTTCAGACAAATACTGTTCGCTTCCTAATGTTCGTTANGTTGCAGTTTCGAAATCGTGAGTTCACTTTTTTCAGAAGCTACGTATTGAAGGTGAAAGTTTCAACTTCTTTGTTTATCTTGCAATCCACATGAATCAAGCTCAGAGGCAAAAACTTTATAAATAGAAAACGGAGGATAAATTCTTTAAAGAGTAAATCTGGGGTTGGTTCATGTAAGGTTATAAAACAAGCTTAGTTTCTGGTAAAGCAAGATATCAACGTCTTTTACCTTTTCACGCTTTTGACAGCCGTGATCCTTCGATAAAGTTTGAAGCAGTTAAGCCTAACTGGCCAAATACCGGCATCATCGCTCTGCGGTTGCACTCCAAAGAGGCTAGCCACGATTTGGAGGTAAGATTGTGACGTTGTGACGCACCCCAAACAATAGATCCGCCTCGTTTGGGTTGAATGTTGACGTCGCAGCGCACCTAAGATGACGTCACTGCGCACAACCAGATTATTTGAATACACAATTTTGCAGAGAAAAGACAAGAAATGTTTGCAAAAAGTACCATATACTATTCATAACAGTATAATCTTTCATTTTATGGTCAAATCATACCAACCCCGGATTTTTCCTTTAAGACAATCGGTAGACTTTTTTCAGACAAATACTGTTCGCTTCCTAATGTTCGTTAATGGTTCACAGTATTTTATCTTCTTCTCTGTAGATCGACAGCTGGAGGAAGCAACGCAGGCACATCAAAGTAACTTTCATGGTTATTAAATTATTAATGCTAGAAATGAAGTACTCTTTCATGATAGAATTATTTTGTGGGGTGATTTCATATTTGAAAACCAAATAATGCCTTGTGTTTCCTGAAAACTGACATTCTAACGGGAACTTTTTGTTGATAAACTATCAGCGCCTTCCTCGTCGCCAATTTTTCCCTAACGATGAGATTTCATCGTACAGTGTAAATGACATGGCTATGAAGCTTTTACGCTCATCGCTTAAAAATATGAGCTGCGAGAAAGGCAATAAATATCAAACTTTTTGGTATTCATCGCTTTGACTCATCGCTTTCATATTGTTACTTGATTCAATCGTCAAAGGAGTGCCGCTTTCACATAACGGACCTTCTTTGTTAAGTTTGAGGTGGACAAAGCGATGATTTTTTTTTAGAATGTTTGGTTGACGACGAGAAAAGCGATAACGTTGATGTAATCGCTGTGGAAACCATAGTTTGTCTCAAATTTGATGTCAGGTGAAGATGCCTGTGAATAATAACAATTGAAGCGTTTTGCACGAGTCTCCCTAAATTAATTAATTGAAAGGAGTAATTTTGTTTTAACGCAAATCTCATCCGACATCTAATTTGAGAATGACTTTAGGCTTCAGGGCTCTTAATCAAATCACAAGTAATAGGGAGGAATAAACTTATTGGTCGGCTGCGCTGAAGGTGTGAAACTAATCTTGCAATTCTCAAATCACCTCATCATATCGGAGACATTAATCTCGTGTTTTACAAAATTCATCCATGCTGAAGTTGCATGCGGTAAAAATTCCGTTACTTAGTAAAGCTTTGCTCACACCAGAATCAAAATGCGTTATAATTGGGATAAGTCGTTTTCTAAACTCGTTTTAAACGCACTTTTAATGAGTTAATGCTTCTGAATCGAATCAAAAGTTTTTGATTCAAATGATATCTTAGGCGCCGACAAAATCTCGAACTTGAGACAAAATTATTTTGAATCGTTTTTCCGTCGCATTTTGAATGCACTTCTAACATGTTTTTTCTCCAGTGTGAACAAAACAGCAATGCAAAGATTCCAATTTTTTCGAACTCACGTTGAATATTCAATGTTTTTTGTTAGTATTTTGATTAATTCGGCTGATTAATAGGACTCTTAACTTTGTATTTGGAATTATTTTATTGTCGGGCGAGAGACGGATGAAAAGGCAATATAAAAGTGAGGCATAACTTCAAACTTGTGATATTCTCTAATTTTGTTGCGTATGGGTGCGTAGATGCGTCTGACTTCAAGGCCTTCTAAAGCTTGGTTCCCATTGCAACTGCTTCTTAAAGTGAACCTGAGCTATATGGCACAGTCTATAAATAGGACAAAGAGAAACTTTATCGCAATCATAGTTGCAATCAAAAAGTTTAATTTATAACTTTGAAGTTTTATTTCCGAGTTATTAGGTTCAACTGTAAAGCCCTTGTTAAAACGCTCTCAACATTGCACTGAACATCGCTCAACATTTGTATCGAGTGAGTCAAAAAGAAAAACAATTCCCGGTTGAAAAGCCACTACTCCCTGGATATGGAGGCAAGGCAATGTTATTGGAAAATATATCATTTAATAGTGGGCCCGTTCAGATAAATTTTAAATTTACCTGAACGGGCCCACTCAAATTATGAGGGATTTTCTTGAGAAAGCTCCTTCAAGAAACCTTCAGAAATGGCAGAAAATCACGATCAAGTTTCCCTAATCTTTCTTCCTTAAAGGCATTGAGTCATGTTAAATAGACTGCGTATACCCAATTTGCAAAAATTGCTGACTCATGATGATGGCTTACGCCAATCTGATTGGCTGTTATGCAAACTGCACACATGAAACACTCGAGCCGACGTTGCCTCGTATTGGCGAGGTTGATGTCTGATCACATGAAAACAGACTGATCACATGAAAGCAGACAGACCCCCAGGGGAGAATCGCTATTTAACATGACTTATTATTTTTATTTATTTAATCATATTTTAACACAAATACCCTATCAGCTATTTAAATAAACTAAAAGAAAAATAATCGCTATAAATATATATGTACAAATTAAAACCTTAAAGATTTGCTGGTCTTCCTAGGGATCGTGCTTCGGGAAGGATGCTAATTTTGTAGGAATTCCTTCAGTTTCCTTTTGAAAGTGGTGATCGTGGGGCTCTTTCTAATTTCCAATGGGGTTTCGTTCCACGTTTTTGCACCAGTAAAGAAAAAACTTCTTTTGGAGAATTCTAGGTTCTGCCTTGGGATGTCTAGATCTAACTGATTTCTTGTTGGATAGTTAGATATTTGAGATCTGGTGATAAGTCTTCCGCGTAGGTTGTCCGGGCAGAGGCCATTCATTATTTTATAGATCATTACTGCCCTGTCAAATTTTATTAAGTTTGAGACTGAAAGCCAATTGCAGCTCCATCCATCCTTTAATCTAGAGCCCTCTATTAGCGTTCGTGCTCTATTTTGTATACGCTGAAGATGATCAAGCTTTGTGTTCGACAAGCTGCCCCATAGTTCATCANTTTTTCAACCTGGTTTCATTGAGACCAAGGATATCTAATTGATGGTCGTGCATTAATTTAGCTACCTCTACCTTGTGTTTTCTAAGTGATACTACGTTCAACTGCGATATTTTTACTCCTTTTCTACGTTTTTTCTTTACATTCATGGAGTAATCAGCATTTCCCTGAAGTCCCTAGCAATATCTTATATATTTACTATAATTGGATGCTAGCATTTTAACACCCCCCTCGTTAACATGAAGACCATCAAATGAAATATTTCCATACCTTATATTATCATTATTGATAAAGTCCAGTCCACTAAGAAGCAGTTTCTCAATGCCTTTTAAGCCTGGTTCACATTAGGTCGGTTGAGTCTCTGTGGTCGTTAGAGTCGTTGGGAACGAACGCCTCAAAAGATCCAAAAGATTGAATGTGAACGGCAACTCAATGACCCTGACGACCCCAACAACTGAATCGCTGGGATAGAACCAGTTTCTATCCCAGCGACTGCAGTGACTGCAACGACGTAATGTGAACCAGACCTTAGCGAGCATAACAAAATTATTCCAGTCGATTTCATCCTCCCAAGACCACGAGGATAACACGTGTTGGAGTGATTGCTGTAAGGCAGAAATATTAAGAAAATTTGATCATGATTTTAGTCCTTTTTGAAAGTTTCCTGAAAGAGCTTTCTCGAGAAAATCACTCGTAATTTCAGAACGGATTAGCCGATTTCAGGCAGGTAGATTTTAAAAATTTACTTGAATGTGTCCTCTATTGAATAATATGCGCCGACTGAATGTCTCTCGAAACTCAGAATTTTATAATTAAAACTACGCCGGAACGCCTAGCAGATATGATGTCACCCATGCTTTGGAAATGGCGCAAAATTTGTTCTGGCATCAGCTAAAGTGAGTTAGCTTCTAGTCGCGATATCGAAAAGGAAGATTGTGACAAAAAGCATCTGGAAATTGGAGATACAGTCTGTTCACTCAACTCGTCGACATGATTCTCTATTCATGGTCTCATAAACCACCCTTTATCGTGCAAAGAGATGCTACTGTATGCCCTTTTATTAAAGCATGGATGAAATCGAGAATTTTGTGATGCACAATGTTCTTTGTGATCCAAAAGACATCTCAAAAGGGGGACTATAAGAGCAGTGTCAACTGGGACCCCTCCTACGTGAAACACGAGGACAAATTAGAATGAGTTGAGTGAACAGACTATACTTTATTTCTATCGAGACTGTTGCATGCACGATTTAAGTCTTCTATTTTCCGATTGGCTGAAGGAAGAAGGCGTACTCTTTGCTTGTCTGGTCACCGTGTGTTGTGGGCCTAATGTTCACGAGTTTTTCCGAGAGGATGGCTGCTCAAGAGCCTTCTGCAGTAACAACTGCAGTAACTGAGGTGGTTCTGCTTCAAACATTACACAATTTTACAGAAAGTACTGAAAACAAAGACTTTGAAGTTACAAAAAGATAATTGTTTGATAGAAGCCGTGCAGAAACTTTCGCTGCTACGATTTACAAACAGAGGCTATTTTTGCATCAATCGGTATATTGATTTGTTCCGCAGTCGTTGTTTTCCCATTCAACTGAGGTAACGGCAAAGTTTTTGTAGTTGAAGTCGCCATCTCCATATTGTTTCGTGATATTCTGGTTACTGTTTGCCTTGAAATATTTGCATGGACATGGCAAATGTAAGCGGCTTAATTAGTCACGACAACAAATCACGGAATACAATTTTGTAATAGGCTACAGTGTATGTTCTAACGAATTGGTAGGATTATTATATTGTTTCAGTAATTTCTAATTTCCGCGCAGATTTGTCGCAGTGCGTGAAACAAAATTCATCAGTATTAGTTTTTAAAGCCGTTCTCTTGCGACCGCAAACCGCTGAATTGTTAATGAGAAGAGAGGAAAGACAGATGCGGTTATCGTTTTTCGATTGTACAGCTTGAACGTGGGGCAGGTGGTTTTCTTGTGTGAATGGAGTAACAGGTCAAAGGCAACACAAAGTATCCTCAAGTCTCGAAGCAAGATTTGGAAACACGGCGCATTTAGGCCCAGAGAAGATTTCAACGAGCAATAATGGTGAGGTGCTAGAAGTGCAATAAAAGGTACGTCGTCGTAAAAGCATGCTTTAGAAAGCCCTTAAATGTCTTTTGTTCTCGACTCTGCGTTAATGTTTATTTGGTAGATTATAATTTGTTTTCGTTTGGCTCGTGCTAGCCTGAACACACAGATTTATGCCAGGAATTACTAACAGTTCAATTTCTTACTTTAATTTACGAAAGGGACGCAACTTCACTGCTGTATCGATACCCCATGATTATTCAGTACTCGTAACTATATTTCTCTCAAAACCATTTCGAAATGCGCGGGAAAAATCCCTAAGCCCATCTACGCCCAGATGCAAATCACAAACGAGACCAGGAATATTTCCTAGAAATTCAAATCGATCCTCGCCATGTATTTAGGAATTGTATCTTACTTCTTGCAAATTCTTGTGGAATTTTGGCTTCAAAATCATTTTCTTCGCAAAAATAGGTCAGGCCTCGTACTCGTTAAAAAAGCCTTTTTTGCTAATGCTTTGCAAAATGCAAACAGCATACCGGCTCCGGCTCTAGAATTTTTCCTTCCAAATTATAGCCGGCTCTAGAAAAAAGTATACTCCAGAACGTGTAAAACCTGAGCTGAACAACATTGAAATAACAAGCCGCTTCTAACAAATTACCCCCTCCGACAACCGGCTCTAGAAAAAATACCTTCTTTCGATACCCAGCGCTAGAAAAATTAGGCGAAACTGATACCCGGAAAGGAGTGCACATCCCGTCAGCAAAACATACTAAGTACCCACCCCCCTACGGGGGTCAGCTGCTGTCGAAAGTTGCAAGGTAGAAAATGAGGTTTGGCAATAACGATCGACAGTGGAACAGTCGATTCGTAGTCGACCATGTGCGCAACACATCTGCCGTAAATTAATGCTAGATTCCATTCCATTGGTTCATCATCATCATCATTTATTTATTTATCGTAGGCTGAATAAATGGTAGCTGAATTAAAGCTAATTAAGGCCTACTAGACTAAAATTAAAGAAACAATTACAATTTCTGGAAATAAATGGTTAAAAAGTGTTTTTCTTACAATATATACAAGATAAAAGCACATTAAGGTTACTGTAACCCTTCAGACGAAAAATTCTCGATTTTTCGTTTTCGTCATAATCTGATGGTTTAAGTATTTGAGTACCGTTTCCACCAACTCACTTCCATAAATAACCACAATTACTGGGAAATTTGAGCATTTTAAAAGAAGCAATCATATTTCTCAAAAATTGCGGGCATAGACATCAGGAGATTAAAGTAAACTCGCTTGACCTTGCAGCTATATTCATAACATCCCTTGCTGTTATTTTATTGATAAAACGATTGATCAAGACCGCGCTAAAGCTTTATTGCTTGACCTGCGGCTTCATGATTGCACTTTCAAGCATAATCGTTTTTCCCGGGCTTTCTGCTTCAATTTGATAAAAGCCTGATTTCTCGAAACAAGATTCCGGGGTACTGGTGGGTACTAAAAAATCTTGGTGTACCTAACGGGCCAATCAAATTGCTTGACACTTGGCAAACAGGGTCATAAAGCATATAACTACAGAAGTGTGTCAGTGATTTATGATAGATCCACTGGTCCGACTTTTATAAGGGTTTGAAAGATAAAAAAGACATTTCAGGCATTAAGATTAATTAAAAATTGCATTATTTCAAGATAGTACGTTTTATCAAAAATTCGTGACACGCTTTTGCAGTTCAGGACCTTAAGTCTTTGGTAAAAAGATAGTCGTGGTCGAACAATGCCCGATTGGGTACACCAAGATTTTTTCGCAAGGGTGGTCGATTTCACCTAAAGTCTGGAATAAATCATATGCGTTTTTATTTAATCAACTGGTTATATTTTTATGGTATTCCGCGTTTAATTCTGCTTCGAATAACATATAATGTTGTTTGGTATAGTTTGAGGAGCGGCCGTGGAAAATAGAGTTTCTTAATCGCTGTCTGAAGGGTTACAGTAACCTTAAGACATCTATCCTGTTAGAAACCCAACTTTTGGGGTATATACTTTGCAGAGCCTACAGTTGCATTTATCACGATTCCAACATTTCCTTTGTTTTTTTAAATAGGAAGGGTGTTTGCTTGTTTTATTTCTTGCGGTAAAATTTGCCACAGTTTATTTCCAAGGTACGTTATCGACTCAACCCCAAAGGACGTGGTTCGTACCTTTGGCAGTTGAGCGTGATTGCCATGCTTTAGATTGTAGCTAATGTTTCGCTGCATAAAAATATCCTTCATGAATGGTGGATTTAAATTGTGTTTTTGTTTTATAGACATCAGACATAAGCAACTGTAGGCTCTTTACGTGGATTGGCACCGATTTAGTCTGCTCCAAGAGAGAACCATAATCATTTCCGTAATCTTTGTATGCAATTCGTAATGCCCTTTCGTGAACACGATTTATTCTATGGTCCAAAGTTCTATCATAGAACATCCGAAAAAGTGGACAGTAGCTAAAATGAGATAAAACAAACGCCCTCATTAACTGCTGTAGTTTTTCAGCGTCCATGTAACACGATATCCGAGCAAGAGCATGGAGTTTTTGGCCAGCCTTTTTACAAAGAACCTTGACATGTTGTTTGAAGGACAGTGATTGATCAACAGTTATCCCGAGAAGACTCTTTTCTATGCTTTCTTTCACACAGGCCTCACCTATTTTGATTGCTGTTTCATTATTTCCTGTTGCTCTAAAAATCATTAAGTGGAATTTGTCTTCATTTAGTTTCATAAAATTGTTTGGAAACCATTCAGTTATTTTAAGGCATCGTTCTCTAAATGCATAATGACATTTTCGATATTAGGACCACACGCATAAATAGTCATGTCGTCTGAATAATTACAGATTTCGGTTTCCTCCAGGAACATAAAGAGGTCATTCAGGTATATGTTAAACAAAAGGGGTCCTAAGACTGAACCTTGCGGTACTCCCAGGACGGTTTCTGTCCATGTGCTGAATGAACCATTGACCTTCACCCTCTGCTTCCTGTCAGTGAGATAGCTATGGATAAACAGCAAGGCAGATCTGCTGAAGCCATATGCATTCAATTTTGTAATTAATAATTCGTGATTTAGGCAATCGAAGGCCTTCGAAAGGTCCGTCAAAACAGCCCCTGCGACGCCCCCACTGTCCATTGTCTTCTTACAGGCTTCCACTCGGCGTAGAAGTGCATGCTGTGTACCATAGCTTTCTCGAAACCCACACAGGAGTGGGTGACAGGAAACTTTGGACGAAAGGTTGCATTTGATCTTGCACCAATCTTTCGTAAATTTTTGATACCGATGGCAGAACTGTAATGGGTCGATAGTTCTTTTTCGTAAAGGCATCCTCTTTTTTAAAGAGCGAGCTTATATCTCCAGCTTTTAATTCTTTGGGAAAAGTACCCTTGGATAAACCAGAGTTGGACAGATTTTGAGTGACAACAGAAAATATGTCAGAGTTTTCCTTTAGAATTTGTGCAGGTATGCAATCAACTGGAGAGGCTTTGCTCTGGTTAAGTTTTTTTATTTTAATTGCAACCTCTTCGGTGGTGATCTTTCTAAATTCAAATTTATTTGAAAACGTCATAGAATCTTTAATTTTGCAAATACTTGGATGAGCTTCGTATTTCTTAACAGATTTATCAATTGGATCTAGTATATCGCTAGTTGGCAGCAAAAGTGAGTCATTTGCAGAGATCCCCAAACTATTTGTGATGTTTGCAAAATAATGGTTGAAAATCTCTGCAATTTGAGAGTCCTGGGTTACCATTTTTCCGTTTTCAATCAAAGAGATGGAGGAATTTACTTGCACTTTGTCTGAAAAAAGTGGCTTTACAGTCTTCCAAAACTTATGATTATCTGTAAGCTTACCAAGGTCAATGTTGGTGAAGGTGAAGGTGAAGTTGCGGTTTGTAGCGCCAAGCGCTGGGATCGCAGAAATAGAGAAGACCTAATCGAGTCCGTGACCCCTTGTCATGACGCTCAAGTAGTGGGCTCCACCTGGGATCGAACCCTGTCCGTCTGACTGTTCTGGCTGCAAAGTCAGAGGATTACACCTCTGCTCCACAACACCTTCAATGTTCCTATAGTAATCAAATTTGGCCCTACGTAGTAATTTCACGCATTTGTTCCTCTGCTTTTTGAAAGCCTTGAGGTTTTCCTCAGTATTATTATTATTATACTTATTACGCAGCCTGATTCTATGCATGTTTCCTTTACGCAGGGCTTTAGTCATAAAAGGTCCATCGTTAGCACGAATATACTTTTTCTTAATGGGTGCATGTTCATTCAGCACGTCCATGACCACAGCTTTAAAAGCACCATAGTCCTCATTCTCACTTAATTCAGGTGAGAGCATATAAAAGAGATGAGCTCTAAAGTCTACGGCGCTAAATTTGCTGTAGTCCCTATAGGTGATTATCTTAGGCCCCCTTTTGACATACCCACCTTTTAAAACGGTGACAATCATGGCACGTTTCTATAGTAACTGTACCCTGAAAACGGCTATCTGTAAAAGGGGGAACGGGGAATCGGGGAATCTGTAAAAGAGGGAACATGACAACTGCACGTTTCACAGTTTTCTGCATATTTTTATATAAAGCAGCTGCTCACATTGTACACCATATTATGAAATCTTTTCGTTTCCTCTTATGGGCTAGCGTCAATAAATCCAACAAGACAGATTTCATTCAAAATCTATAAAAGGGGGAATCTGAAAACCAAACGTCGAAATAGGAAGTGCTACACATCACGTTGAAGATATTTGCACGCAAATCTCGAATCTGGCATAAAAAATAGATATCTCCTATGTAAACGACAAGAAAGCAACTTTTCAAAATCTGTAAAAGGGGGAATCTGTAAAAGGGGGAACTTGAAAACTACTGATCATATCAGCATGATTTTAGTGCGAAAATGATGCTGAGGACTTTGCATAAATGTGGGACATAACGAAATTTGAAAAAGACACTTAGGAAAGCATAAAAATCGACATCAAATGCCAAATAACTTCTTTGCGGCAAGTCTTTAATCGACCGTGCAGAACAATCGAGTAATTTGGTGTCGGACGGCATGCAATATCAGGTCTAGACTGTTTCTAATAAATGTCCAACAATTCAAAAGCAACTAATTGGGGAATTACGTAAGTCACGGAATTGAAGGAGTCCCTCCATTTCAAGGGGGTCGTCAACATGGTCTCATTTCAATGTTCTGACTCTGAAATCTGAAAGATGAATCGCACAAATGAGTTAATTGATGGTGTTAGGGGTTGTTGCTGCT
>REGM01000303.1:190822-206265 GCA_004194415.1 Aurelia aurita
CTTGCAGGTTCATGGCCTAAGGCAGGTCCTTCCTTTCCCTCTCATCTCGTATTAAACTGATTTGCTACAAACGGCATTTGTTGATCAGACCACATGAGATGTTCTTGTAGATGCCAAGTAAATATATTATAAATAGATGTTTTCATTAGAAAATCAGAGCAACTTGAGTTCGATGAGTTAGTCTGTCTAGACCATTTCCGTTTTAAGTGTTTTTAGTGCAGGGTCATTCATGGCCTAAGACAGGCGGTCCTTCCTTTCTCTTTCATCTCGTATTAAACTGATTTGCTAACTACGGCATTTGTTGATCAGACAACTTGAGATTTTCTTGCAGATGCCAAGTAAATATATTATAAATTAGAAACCAGAGCAACTTGCTTACCATGCTATGTTGTGTCTCATACCAATATCAATCGGCATTCTCATCTTCAATCCATTCCATCTTTTGATTGCTGGCTATCGTATTCCTGAATCTCGAACATAATCGACGTTGATCATTCCAATTCTGATTATTTCATCATCAAACAGTTCCTCTTCAAAGCTTTTGAGACCTTTTTATCAGGGAAATTGCGTTGCAAAAGGCACACAAACTTCCCTTGATATCTTGTTATCTCACAGTGAACGCACTTGAATGGGTCTAATTGCTCAAAACCACTGATCTCATATGACGTCACGTGTCTCGCGGGATAAAAGCGCAATCAAACCCGTGCTTTCTCGGAAATGGACTCGGGATGGTCTTTGGGAGCTAATAACTCCAAATCTGTGAGGAATTTTTCAAAAATTATTTCAGAAATGAATTTAGCACCTTGAAATGTCCTAAACGAACCCAAGTCAAAATTATCCCGGAGTTCTCCTTTAAAGCTTTCATATGGTTTGAAATTATTTTTTTTTAAATATTTTAGCACATCCCCCCAAAATTGGATGAATGCCCCCTTGAGAACTTAATTTCTAAAAACACATGCTGAAAGCTCACTTCTGTGTTTATTATTGAAA
Organism: Aurelia aurita; assembly: GCA_004194415.1. Taxonomy (NCBI): domain Eukaryota; kingdom Metazoa; phylum Cnidaria; class Scyphozoa; order Semaeostomeae; family Ulmaridae; genus Aurelia; species Aurelia aurita. Next base: position 191,813 of record REGM01000303.1, read on the forward strand.
GAAATGACTACTAGACAACTAAGTATCATTTCAGAGTCATTTTCTTGAAAACCAAAAATTTCACGCTCAACCCCCTAATATCTGGAAAAAGCCCCCAATTCTGTCGACCAACATCGAAATTCGTGATCTACTTGAAAAGTTGATCAAGAAAAAGTTGGTCTGGTAAAGTCCCAGCTCGGGTGACAATGCCCCCCCTCCACCCTCTGGTCTAACTGTTTTGGTTGAGAGGGGGGACGATAAATGGCAACAAGTAGCCATTTTTTTCCTTTTCAGATTTATCTCTATCATCCCACATTCAATATTTATGGGGGGTTTATATTGTGTCAATTCCTTGACTGGTGCACGTTCTCTCACGTAAATCAACAAACCACCCCCATTTTGATTTCGATCATATCTAAAAGGCTTAGTAAATCCCTCAATCAGAAATTGGCTAGTTGTTGAAGGTATTATCGATTTTAGTCTCTGCTATTATCAGAATGTCAATAGTTTCTGAAATCATAGGTCTCAGAAAGTCAATTTTATTCCTAATGCTAATGGAATTGATGTTCAAGTACGCAATAATGAGACCGTGACGATTTTTCAGTCGAATATTTCTCAATGCTGTGTTTGCATCGTTCTTTTCGTTTGCTGATTCGTTATCGGTGCTTTCCTCGACAGTATTAGCATCAAGTTCATTATTACTAACAGTATCATCAATATTATCAGTAATATCATTAATATTGGGAGTGGACGAGAGAGTGGACGATTACCCAAAAGACCCAAAAGACTGAATGTGAACCGCGAAAATTAACTCCTCAACGACCCTGATGACCCCGACGGTAGAGTTTTTGCCTCTCACGTCCAGTCTTTTCTGTCTTTTGGGTCGATTGTCTCATAACACTAGCGACTCAAGCGATTGCAATGTGAACCAGGCTTAAATAGAGAATTTTATTATTCATTGTAGAAAGAAATCCACAAGCACCTCTTAAGGTTACTGCCCTGGTTAATATGACCAAAAGTATCATTTTCAATTGTTTCCTTTTATCAATAATGCAGGGTCGAAGCTACGATTTGAAACCCTCCCAGTCAATATCTAAGCACTGGGAGGCATAACGGAATAACCAGACCTACATCAGTTGAAAAGAGTTGAGCCATTGTGAAAAAATCGATTTTTCTTGCCTTGTGTCCCCCCTACCCCTTTGCAATGTTGAGACCGGTCTAAAAAGTTGTATTTTATGACCTTTCATTAGAAAAATCGCGTTTCCTCCGAAACAACATTGCAATGGGGGGAGGGGGGGCAAAAATCCATATTTTCCCGCAATGGCTCAACACTTTTGCAACTGATTGTAGGACCCGTAGGACCGAGACCCCAACGGATCGAACCCCAGGGGAATGCCCTTAGCCTCGCTTTCACTTTGCACAGGAATTCAGCAGCACAGCAACCAACAAAGCAATCGTACGAAGAGAACGACAGACTGATTACTTCAGTCCCAGTTTCGCTTCGTTTATTGAATTGGATGAAGGCACTCCGCTGCAACTGGGGAACTTCAGGGCACGAGGGGGGTTCTTCCATAGTAAAGGTACCTGGGGATGTGCCGCCCTCAAGGGTATGCTTTTTCGGACTGCTAGTCTAGCCAAGGGTATGCTTTTTGGCAATTTTAGTCTATGCCAGTCTAGGCAAGGGTATGATTTTTGGCAATTTTCGTTCAGGAAAGGCAAAATTTTCTTAATTTGTGTCTAGGAACCCAAAATTTTGGCGATTTTGGTCTGGGGAAGGCGAAATTTTGGTGATTTGTGCCTAGAAAACGGCAAATTATGGCACTTTTGGTTTAGAAATTAGTCTAGCCAAGGGTATCATTTTCACAAAAATTGGTCTAGCCAACATTGTTTAAAATTGTGACTCAGAAGGGAGGGGTTTATTAGAGAGGGGGACTAAACTAAATAGAGCTTTTACGGTACACGAAAACAAATGTCAAATGATCTCCTGGAATGACAAAATCTGAGGCTTTTCATTTGCAAAGAGGCAGGAATTTCCACTACAATGCTTGCACCAAAGCAATTCGTGCTTCTTTCCTAATCCGTTTTGTTTTGGGAATGGGTGCCATTAATATTCCCAAAGTTATTTCTATGTCTATAATGTTTTTTGAGATTTCCCCACATCTGGCAATTACTACTGTTACAATAAACATTGGAAACAGATATGTTATGAAAAGGTTCCGTGCTAAATAATTTTGCAGTCCCAACTGGCAAAGAGCATGGAGGGGTTAGCTTCAAGTTCTGATATCGAAGAGATGAAACACGACATTGATGGTATCACTACATCATTGCTACTTCTTGAATCGCCAAGCAAGGCAGAGAGGTAAAGTTTTCTACTAGCTAATGATTTTTTCTTACAACTGCTCTATTTCATGAGAAGCCTTCAGAAGGCCTCTTAGGTTTTGATGATTGCAGCTTAAACATTATTTATGATTTGTCTTCTATGATTATGTTGGTCATGATTTGATATATATAATTGTGCATTTATTGTGGCATCCAGAACGTATTTCTTTTCAGTGATGATTGTACTGGTATTCTCTTCCATGGAGCGAAACTTCTGCGCCGCCAAACTCACGAAGGATAGGAATGGGCATTCCCCTGGGGTCCGGTCCGTTGAGGTCTTGGTCCTATGGGTCCTAGGTCTGGTTATTCCGTTATGCCGCACTGGAAGTAATTATAATTCTTAGTTAAAGATAAGAAACTAAAAGTTACAGTAGAGATTTGTTCCTAAATAGGAAGGGATTAACGATAATCATTTGACCTTCAAGATGAAATGATTTGATGTTAATCCACCTGTGGGATGTTAACTTTCGCAACTTTGCCGCGTTGTTTCGATTTATTGACATTAGTACTTACTACTTAGTCACACGCTTCATGTTGCTAATGGCCTTGACCCCGTTTATTTTGTGGTCTGATCACATTGCAAGTAACTTTTTAAGAGCCTTTACTAAAAGCCAGCTTTCTCGGAACTGAAAAATCCTCTTGTAGTAGGTACTAAGTTTCTATTTAGGACCCTTTAGGACCCGCAGGACCAATCAAATGATGAGAAATTTGGCACAGTGGGAGATAATGCATGTAGCTACCAAAGCGTGTCTGCGTTTTTTTGACAATCCACTGGTCTGAATTTCAGACCGAACAAAGCTGCCGTGAGGGCTAAGAAACTTAATGCAATTATTGCGGAAGCTATAGCTTGCAAAGTGGATATTATATCAAAATTCTCAGACACACTTTGGTAAACAAGGAAACGATCTATTGGCTTAAGTTATTTTCGTGATTCTACGGTCTTGCTGGGGGTCCTAAATAGCCTTTGAAGGAAGGGTATTTTAAAATCATGATAACTTTGATAAATGATTTACTGACGCTTTTTTCAACTGGATTTCCACATAGGGGTATTCCTAATTAAATTACGCATCGAATGATGTATGGGTTCGCTATCATCCACGCACAGTACGGTCCCTCAGAGGAAAACACTGAAATTACTGCCGTGAGGGTGGGCAGTAACCTTAAGTCATGCTACAGACCGGTTGGCTCTGGTTCCCAGGGTAGGTTTCGCCCAACTTCGGGGCTAATTAGTGCAGATGTATGAGGCCCATCACCCAGCAATAGATGCCAGCGTCAAGTTGCCTACCCACAAGCTTTTCTTTTAGCAACTTGACCCTGGCATCTAATGCTGGGTGATTGACCTCATACAGTCTGGCTGCGCTGATGAGCCCAAAACCGGTCTGTAGCATGACTTGTGAGGTGCTTGTTGATTTCTTTCTACAGTGTTTAATCTTGTTTACTGTGGGATGGAGACCTCTAATAGCACTGTGCGCCCGTGCAGCTCTGGGGTTTGGTTAACTATCGGTCAATACAGACTGTCACATGTCTTTCTCAACTATTTTATAGTCTCGAAACTAGGGTGCTTCCCATTGTTTCGATACTTAAACTTTAACCTAATGCCACTAAATCGTCTTACTGCCGTTGTAACTATTCAAAATAGAGATGATACAAGCATCGTCTTCATGCCGGATTTAATTGACACTAACAATGTTTTAGCAGCATCTATTTGATTCGCTATGGCAAGAAAACGAGGTTTGTCTTGGTCTATCGGATTTCCACTTGACAAATTGTACACGTATCGACACAAATCGTAGCATAGAGCATGCGCAAATATTGAAATAAATTAAAAGTTATTATCTACACGCATGCTCCATGGTAGGATTCGTGTCGATAAGCAGACAATTTTTAAGTGGATTGGAAATCCGCCTTTTTAATGCAAAGGAACAGAATGTTGTTTCTTCAATAGTCAAGGTTCCAAAGTTATCCCGTCATACAGCACATGGGATCACATATACTGTAATACTTGCCCATCCCTTAATCTCTTCGCGTAAAAAGATTGGTCGGAACTTTTACAATATCGGGTAGCATCCCTATTTATTAACTTTGCAACAACTCAATGTTGAGAACTACAGCGATAATTCAATCAAGATTATACCAATACTCCGCAAATACTTGATAATAAAATTTGCGGATTTTGCGGTGCACTGTAACCGTGTCTCGATATACGAATGGGAAATAATATATCCTACTTGTTACGCTACCGAAAAACATATTAATAGATTTTAAATATTGTTGCAGTTAGGCATCCGCTGATGCTTGAGGAGGTATTAAAACGAACAAATCATGTAATAATGCTGATGCCAAAAGAGGATTCATTCGAAGGAATTGCGTGAAATTGAAGAACGGGTTGGGTCAAAGGATCAATTCGTGAGTGAATATTCATTTAAGACGAGAAGGCAACATTTTCTTATGATAGCAAAGGGGTCATCGGTGTATGCTTAAGATAGGCATTTCTGTAATTTTAGGGAGTGCGTTGGAGCGTCTGAGGTTTTGTAATAGTCGAATATTTGTTCAGTCTCATCTAAAGGAAAAGAAAAGAGTTGCTTTTTGTGCCGTGTCTCTGCCATGCCGAAGTTATTTCTTTTATAGCTTTCTTCGATACGTTCGATGATGTATAAATAAGATAGTTGCAGTGGCAGGGAAGTTGATTGGTCATGCTTTTGCCGAAAAGATTTCTAAGGAAAGAAAGGCTCGGCACAACAGTAGAGTCACGACGCACAAACCAATCCTAAGAATGCTGCAGAATTGTCAACGAATCTTGCAACGGTCGGCCGGCAGCTGTGTGCTCATTTTCCATCATTTTCCATTTTCTCGAAGGAAACAAATATCTACCGGGTGTCCCAAAAAAAAGTACACAGATTTGGTTGGGTCCAGCGATGTGAATTTAGCTTTAATCAATGGCTAATCACTCTCAAAATGTTCCTCTGTAGTTAACTTGAACATTGATACCTCGTTTGTTGGTATTGGTGCTTTGAGAGCAGACGTATCAATCTTGAAAGCTCAAATTTGTACCCACGTGCAAACCAGAGCTTTGGCCTTTTGGCCTAAGCAAATTCTTAAAGCACATCCAAATTGAAAACTGAAATCAAAGAAAAATCAAGAAATTGCCCAATGGGTGATTGGGGGATGACTTCTGGGCAAACAGAATATAATAAGATCTAGCATTATTCAAATTTTATCAAGGCTATCGCTGATTTATTCGCTGTGCCTCAAGAATTTGTTTAGGCCAAAAGGCCAAAGCTCTGGTTTGCACGTGGATGTAAATTTTAGCTTTCGAGGTTAATATGTCTGCTTTCAAAGCACCAATACCAACAAACGAGGTATCCATGTTCAAGTTAACTATCGAGGAACATTTTTAGAGTAATTAGCCATCGATTAAAGCTAAATTCACATCGCTGGAGCCAACCAAATCCGTATACTTTTTTTNTGTGAATTTAGCTTTAATCAATGGCTAATCACTCTCAAAATGTTCCTCTGTAGTTAACTTGAACATTGATACCTCGTTTGTTGGTATTGGTGCTTTGAGAGCAGACATATCAATCTTGAAAGCTCAAATTTGTACCCACGTGCAAACCAGAGCTTTGGCCTTTTGGCCTAAGCAAATTCTTAAAGCACATCAAAATTGAAAACTGAAATCAAAGAAAAATCAAGAAATTGCCCAATGGGTGATTGGGGGATGACTTCTGGGCAAACAGAATATAATAAGATCTAGCATTATTCAAATTTTATCAAGGCTATCGCTGATTTATTCGCTGTGCCTCAAGAATTTGTTTAGGCCAAAAGGCCAAAGCTCTGGTTTGCACGTGGATGTAAATTTTAGCTTTCGAGGTTAATATGTCTGCTTTCAAAGCACCAATACCAACAAACGAGGTATCCATGTTCAAGTTAACTATCGAGGAACATTTTTAGAGTAATTAGCCATCGATTAAAGCTAAATTCACATCGCTGGAGCCAACCAAATCCGTATACTTTTTTTGGGGACACACGGTACAGTATTTTGAATTGATTAGATTCAGAGACAGGGAAGCATGCACATTATTGTGGCTGGTGGAATTGTCACTTCATATTGGTGAATGCGCAGACCCTATTTTCCCCACCTTGTTGAGTAAGAAATTAATCAAGCTGAAAACCTCATAATTTTTACATTGTATTGCTGTAAACTGATTACATATGTAATTATCTGTTATGTTTTGCACATAATTGCATGTTAGTAGGAGTTAACGAGTAATAATTTAGCTGTTCATATATTCGCCTTTTTCAAATACAGTGATTTATTAACAGAATTAGAGAAGCTATCAATGTTTTATTTGCTATTCGTTAATACTTTTCTCTCTTTTCAGGAGACAGCACCAACAGTTTAATAATCTTCTACGGTGAACATCAACTGTAACAGCTATGAGAGAAAGAAAGCTCAGGTCAGATACTGTGAAGGAAACAGCCTCGACTTCAAACAAGGACATATTCGAGTATCGTAATCCACATCATCAAAATGCCCTTATTGACAGCCTTGGTGAATTCTTCCACTCACAAACCCTATGCGATGTTACTTTAGTCGCCGAAGGCCATGGCATCCAAGCTCATAGAGCAATCTTGGCAGCATGTAGTCCGTATTTCGCGACAATGTTTACTGCAGATCTTAAAGAATGCCAGCAAGATGTCATAGAACTCAGGAACATAACGTATATGTCGCTTCAAAAGATAGTTACATTTTGTTATACTTGCTGTATTCAAATCCCAGCTGATAGTGTTTACGAGCTGCTTACGGCTGCTGACATGCTACAGTTCCCTGTAATTAAAGAGAGCTCAAGCGCATATCTTTCTAGTAAACTGACTCCTGCAAACTGTATTGAGATTTCGATTTTTGCCGATATCCACAGTTGCCAGTCGTTGAAAGAACTCTCTCGTAAATACGCCCTAGAGAATTTTCGGTACGTCGTAAAAACTGAAGCTTTCAGAGAAGCAACTTTTGAACAAGTGAAGGACTTACTGACTTCTGAGAGCCTCTGTATCACAACAGAGAAAGATGTGTTCGAAGCTGCCATGTCATGGTTAAAGCATGATGTTGGGTCTAGAGGGAAGATGCTATCTACATTGATTGGCTTTGTACGACTTCCTCAACTTCCACCAAAAGAACTAAGTAAGTACCTTGATTTTTTGTATTATATTTGGGACTGTAGCATTCTCAAGAAATAGATAGAAAAATAACGTATTAGTCATTCGTATAATTTTTTATCATTCGTCAGTCACAGTAAACCAAATATCAATTGAAAGATTCTTTAGTGCAAATTAGAATTTAAAGTAAATTTGACTTTTGCGCCCAGGAAAAGTGGGTTACCTCTCTAGGGAATAACAGAAGATCTTTCGATTGATCCCTAGTTGGCAATGATATGACGAGTCAACTCTATGGTGACAATTTTAATTTTCCATCTAGTTGTTTGGAAGTACTTTACACACAAGTTGACAGCATCTTGCATCAACTCAAAAGTTTGGAAATTCCGTTGAATCCCGAAGACATCAAACATACTTTGCACTATGAAAGACTCGTTGACCTAACAAAGGCAGATTTTCTGCAATAGCATCCGTTTAAGTTTGAAGATGACCACAGTAAAAATTGGTTAGCAATTGGAAGCAAAAAGATTTCTACGGCTGACTAGTCAGGTCATGAGTGTGGACAAAGCAGACCAAAAAAGATGCCCTGAAACATAAGTAGCTAACTCACTCGTTATGCATGTGAAAAGGGGTTTGAAAAGGACTACTAAGATAAGACATGAGTATATGTCACAAGAAGAAGGATTTATCTAATTATTTCTAATGCAGAAGCAAAGCCTTTGAATTACACACACAAATATACTAGCGTTGTGTCTGTTGCCTATTTTTGTTGTTGTTGTTGTTGTTGTTGTTCGTTTTGTGGAATAGATAAACAACAGCTAGGCTGCAGATATGTAGATGCAAACTTCTTTCTTTGATACATGTTCATGTTTCCTTTACTAGCTCATATTTACATGCCCAACTAGTAAATTAGTTACCTAAGTTGCAGATCGTTTTGTACTGGCGTGTTAATTCAAATCAACAGATGCTACATAATTAGAAATCTACCCTTATTACTCGACTTGAAAATGCACTAAGCAACCGTTCTATTTAGCAGAATAAGATCTACTAAAGTAAATCTTAACCCTAATTTAACCGGGCTTTTTTGTTTAACTAATATAGCCGGGAGGGGCTGCTTTCCACCCCCCCCCTCTATAAATCGCCTTAGACTAATAGGAAGTCATTCAAACCTGGCAAGAGCGTAGTACTAACCATTCTTTACAGATTGGCAGATTTGGGTGTGGCCATCTCATTAGATGCCGTCACTATGACGTCATAATGTTGAAAAATGTCAAAATTTATGTTTATCCAGCTAATTCGTTTTAAAAACGGAAAAAATATCATATAATTCGCTATTTTTCATCTTATTTGCCGTATTATTCATTCTTAATTCAAAAATAATACCTAAAGGTGTTTTTAGACTTTTATTTTTGAAGAAAATGACAAATATTGATGACGTCACAACAACGAAGTGGGTTTTACGACCAAAAATTGATACAAAACTTGCTAAAAATACTTTAAATGTATTGCAAAACGCAAATCTATGCATTTTCTACAACTTCCGCTGGAAAAAGTTTCAAATTTTGCAAAATTTACCCAAAATGGCGGCACATGTTACGTCATCATTTAAAAATGCTGATGTCAGCAAATTCCATTGTTCTTGATAACAAATGAAAGGTCTTTGTTTGCTGATTCTTTTAAGGTATAATAATCAACATTTGAAACTAATTCTGGTTGTAAAAATATCAAAAACATTGATTTTGTCAATACCATCTACCAAATATGGTATTGTCATCTGTCACGTGACTCCCATTGTTCAAAAATTTTATTGTCAAAATGTAGCTAATAGATAATTAGTAATTTTCAGAAAGTTAGAGAGTCATAGCTAATGCCGTTAATAAATGCTCTCCAAAAAACCCACAGGGGGGTGGAAAACACCCCCCCCCCGGTTAAATTAAGGTTTAAAGAATAGAACACATATTCATTTATACAAATTTGAATTACTTTGCTGTTCTAGTCTTGACTTTGCTCCTCGTTTTTCACCTGATGTTGAATGATCATTTGCAGTTGATTGTGTCGAGAGCGAGCCGCTGATTCAAACAAACCAAACTTGTATGAAAATGATTAATACAGCAAAGAATTTCCATCTGCTTCCTGATTGGTCATCGGAAACAATACCTGTCGAGATGTTGTCAAGGTCCATGCACAGGGAATCCAAAGTTTACATTGTCGGAGGTGAAGTTCACCAAAAGGTAACAACATTATGAATGCTATTTCTCTCAAAATCGTTGATAAACTGCTCAGAGAAACAAGAAAGGTCTCCCCGTTTTAAGGGCCGTAATTTCTTTGTTAGTCATCGAATAATATTTGATGTAACATCGAATTTTGTAAATGCTGCGTTTGATAGCAGACATTTTAAGTTAATTCGATAATTCAGCCTTTCCAAAACACAATTTCCATTCGGAAATTACGAGTGTCTTGTAAATACGTTTGCTACCAAAGCCGGGAAAATGACTATCAACCTCGACCAAATTTCTGCAAATTTTTAAACAACAGGAGCACGTGTTATTTATTAAGGATACTGAAAACATGCTCTGCTCTAGAGAGTCACATTTTCAGTGCATCGATTTCATGCTAAGAAGACGGTAAACATGCTCTTGCCTTTAAGCGTAAATAAAGGTGCATGATGTTACGGGTGATTTCCTATCGTTTTTATGCTACTAACATTTTCATATAAATATCGGGTGTCCCAAAAAACTGAATACAAGTTTGGAAAATTCTGACGCCAAGGGTTTTCGTCAAATCACGCCAAGACTATTTTTATGTTAACTCTCAATGGCTGAATTAAATTTTTGGTATTTTTCTTATAATTCTTAGTAGCTTGGTTGCAAAGCAATAAATCAGCAAGTGTAAAATTTCTTCCTTGGCCCAAACAAGAGCTTCCAGTGGAGAAGAGCTAACGATTATAGCGGAGGCAGAAGTATGTCGTCCCTCGAAATCTAAAGCTTATATGCCTCATGATTATCATTGTTAGAGACCGAGAGAAAGACATTCTCAAGGGACACTCATATTACATTTTCATTAATCAAGAGATTTCTTTACTTTTGTAATTTTAACAATAATTGGTTCATTGTAGTAAAGGTAGAGAATTGCCTTGACCAATAAGAAATAGTGATACAATTTCTTAAAGAAAGTCTTTCACTTAATTTTTCCTAGTTTTGTTCAATTAGAATCAGTGGCAAATTTTTTGTTGAAAATATCGAGGGTTGCCACGCTTTAGGGTATCTTGCCTTCTTATGAGTCGACAATGTTGGCTCTGGTTTGGACATAAGGGTATATTTTACGTTTGTTGATTTATAGCTCTACAACTAAGTTACCGATAATGGTCAGAAAAATATAAAAATTTAATTTATCCATTGAAGGCTAACATAAAAATTTGCTTTGAATAGTTGGTTGCAAACTCTTGGCGTGAGAATTTTTCAAACTTGTATACAGTTTTTAGGTACACCCGGTACTAAAGGTCGTTTCTGAATCAAAGTTAGAGTTTCAACGATAAATTAAATCAATGACTTTGGAAGTCTGTTCACTAGCTGAGCTACTCCATTCGTTCAAAACGTGTTTTTACTCGCCTGGTATCTGTATTTTGTGACATGAATTTCATCCGACTGTGCCAAAAGGAACACTCTTTGAGGAGGGACTAGAATAGAAGAGCTTTGGCAAAACAATAGGAAACACGACCTTTTCCCAATCGTCCCTTACTTCAATTTCTCTCATTTCATTTGACCAACGGACACAAGAAGAGCCTTCAGTAGGGCCAATCGGTGGTGCAGGCATCTATATTCCATATGTTCCTATGGCCTATGATCTAAATTATACAAAACTTACCAGAATTGTCATTTTTGTTTCTCTGTCGATTCTTCGGTTTTGCTTTCTTTTCAAATGAAATAAATCCATTGCTGTTGCAACTTGAAATTTAGCGAATTGCAAATGGTCGCCAAAAATGTTTTGTTAATTCAAAAGTCAACTTGGAAAAACGATGGATTTATTTAATTTGAAAAGAAAAGCAAAACCGAAGAATTGACATAGAAACATCAAGGACAATGCTGGTATATTTGTTTAATGATTTTAGATCAAGGGCCATAGAAATATATGGAACATGCGCCACCGATTGGGCCTACTGAAAGCTCTTCCTATAGCCCTTGATATGACGATTCTATGTGACTGTGATGCAGGTCCGACATCAATTTTCTTGAAGGTTATGGATCATTTAGGTATCTGGTATGGTATGGTAAGCAAGGAGAGTTATCTGTTATCTGGTACGCAAAAGACCTCGCTCACACGTCAACGATATCTTATCGTTCTTCCAGGGCCGTAGGAAGCATCTTAAACTTGGAGGGGCACGACACGTCAAGGGCACTTTTTTCATTAAGCTAGAGGGGAATTTCCTCAAACAAAAAGGGCAATTTCTCGTTTATTGCAAAATCTTAGGGGGGCACGTGCCCCCAGTGCCCCCTGGTTCCTACGTCTCTGCGTTCTTCTCTACGGTGGTTTACACAAAAAGGACATTGCGTGCCTTCCATTGTTTTTGTTTCATAAGGAATTGAGTGTTCCATTTTTGTTCACACCTAATAAGTTTAACAAGATTCAGCTGCTGTTCTTCTTAGGTCTTCAACTCCTTAGAGGTATATTCGATGAGCAAGAACAAATGGGAAACATTGACAGGGATGCATAAAGCCAGAGATGGCGTTGGAGTTTGTTCTTATGATGGCAAGATATATGCAATTGGAGGTATGTGATGTTTCATGCAGCTGTTCAATTTACATGCTTCACAACCCTGGTATTTGGATACATACACAATGGCCCTTTTTACTTTACAGAAAAGAGGTCTGGATCGAGCATCCAAATCTAGTAGATCTTTTTTAAAGGGAAAGTAAACATATCCCCCGTTCTCACTGATCGATAAATTCGCAAGTAGCTGAATAAAACAGATACGTTGCAACATTTTGAAGAGTTTATCATCTATTTATTAATCATAAACCATTTCTTGTTTGGTGTTTGCTCGTTTGGCCAGCGCTATAATTCTGTTTGTCAAGCAGAAATTCGTGATATGGCAAAACGGACAAACATTGCTTGGCAAGCAAATCTTAAATATTTGGCAAACAATGATTGCTACTTTGGCAAGAGTTTTAGATTTCCTTCTACACTCTTCCACAAGGTGCAGATCAGTTTTTTGTCAGCGATATTGATAGTCCAATGAAGTGCTTTAAATTTGCGACATTCCAATTTTTGTAAGCGAATTTTAAGTCATGCTACGACAATGCAAAGGACTTTTAGAAACTCCTTCTTTTTGTTTTCTCGAAATCTTTTGCACGGCAGAAACTAGCCTCGTGATGATGCACAAATTGAAAGTTACTGTGAATGCGTATTGGTATAGTTCCTTGTCAAATTTTACGATGTCTGAGAAAACATATGGCTCAAAATATTGGTTTTCAAACTGTGATGTCGTGGTTTTTGGCCGGAGAGAAAGTAGCTGTTGATGTTGCCAAAAATGATTTGGTCTTTGATATAACTTAATAAGAAGAATTTTTAAAGATAAAACCCAATTTTGCTGATTTTTCAAAAATCAAAACTTTTTGACTCGTGCGTTACGTGCATGAAATTGCTGGAACTTTTTCGTAGGCTGTGATGGAAAGACAGCACTCGAATGCATCGAAGTCTACAATCCTGATACGAATGACTGGGAATTTCGAAGCTCAATGCACGAAGCCCGACACGCATTATCTGTTGCTGAACAAGATGGTTGGATATATGCATTAGGAGGCAGTGATTTTACGACTACCGAATTCTCTTCTGCTGAAAGATATGACCCCGTAAGGTAAGTTTTCAGATCAATTTTCATTTACTCGATAACGTTCTGGAACAAAACATGGTATTATTTAGATACAAAACTCTAAGATAATATACCCGGGGGGATTGGTACTACCCAAAAATAATCCTATTGCCCCCCCTCGTGGGTGTTTGACACCAGAAAACACCGACATCTTTCTCGTGAATCAACGAGCAGATTACAGAAAGTTTGATAAATCAAAAAAATGCAATTCAAAGATATACCCCACATGCTTTATACGAAGTGAACAATCAGAATCAAACTACCTATTCAAGATTTGTATCCTGTTTTTAAATACCTCCAGAGCCATCGGAAATACTCGGACAAATGAGCAGCCAGCAAAATTTGAAAGCTCCAAGGAAAAAACGATATCTGTTTCTTCACATGCATTGGGTTGTCATCGTCTTTTTCGTTGTAGAGAAACAATATGACAGAAATGAGCCTTCTCATCTTCCAGGATTTTATCGATTATTTGATGTAAATTAAACGGTGATCTTCAAGAACTCCATTCTTTCAAATCCTCTTGGTCGTCCCTCTCCAGGGTCGGTAAGGCACCTGCGTCTTCTTACGTTCCCTTAAATCGCTACTGGGATGCGCTAAATCATCATTTCATTTTCATTTTTCATTTCATTTTTAATTATTTATACACGGTGGCCCCATCAATCAAAGACTGCTTTACAGGGGGCCGTGTTAAAAACTTACAAAATTAAAATATTTTACTTTATCTAATCAAAATTAATTACAAATGCTAACATCTAACTAAAGTACACGTGATAAAAAACCTAGTAAAAATTAAAACTGGTGAATGGGACTTAAAGTTCCAACAAATGTTTATACGGAAGCCTGCAAATGGCTTCTTAGATGGGTTTTAAAAGAAGTAAGCGAGTTTGCTTGTTTTACTTCCAAGGGAAGCTGATTCCAAGTTTTTGCACCACGAAAAGATATCGCTTTCTGTCCTTTGCAGGTTGTCATCCTGGGGATATAGAGATCAGTGGCTGCATTTCGCAAACTAATATCAATATTACGGTCAGAATTCTTTGTGAACAAATTAGAAAGATAGCTAGGTGCAAGGCCAGTTAAT